>CAEFZP010003993.1:0-2500 GCA_903064625.1 Mallotus villosus
GCTGTGTTGGCAGTTTGACTCTCTGCTACAACACACACACACACACTACCTGCACTGTCCCTGTTCATCCAGCCTTCTCACAACCATACTGTAAACACACACACACAGAGACACACACACATCCAGCCTTCTCACAACCATACTGTAAACACACACACACAGAGACTGTTGCGGCGTGATGAATGCCAGTCCCTTTTACACATGAAAGCCTTCCCGTCTCCGGCTCTGAATCAGTCTGGTTAGGGAACTCAGCAGAGATGATGGCTCCCTGCTGTACATGTGTGTACGAGGGTGTGTGCGTGTGCTTGCGTGGCTAAGTGTCTGTGAGTGTGGTGTGTGTGTGTGTGTGTGTGTGCATGTGTGTACGAGGGTGTGTGCGTGTGTGTGCCTGCATGGCTACTGCAGAGAGGAGAACAGCAGCACAAATGAAGGACAGGAAAACAAAGAAATGACAGAAAAAGATGGTGCTTAGCGCCTGATTCTCTGCTGCCCGGCCTCGCTGCTGCCGGGCCTGTCTGCTGCCCGGCCTCGCTGCTGCCCGGGCCTCTCTGCTGCCCGGACTCTCTGCTGCGCATGTGAGGATGAAGGGAGAAACAGAGCGTTAGGGAGGTGGAGAGCAGCGAGATGAGGTCACATCCCCTCACTGCTGGGAGCAGAGTTGTTTGATGGGAATCTGCTTAAACGGAGGATTTGAAGCATGACAGTCGGAGAGGAGAGAGAGAGAGAGAGAGAGAGGGAGCGAGAGAGAGAGAGAGAGGGAGAGAGGAAGAGAGAGAAAGGGAAGGAGCGATGGAGAGGGGAGAGATCATTTTATTCCTATACAGAAACATCCTCCTCTCTTCCGCTCTTAAACAGCTCAGGTTTACAGCTCCCTAGCTGCTGTAAGGCAGCTCCACCTCCGGCAGTCTTCACAGTTTCTGGCTCTGGGTGCCTGGGTGGGCAGGTCTTCTGGCTCTGGGTGCCTGGGTGGGCAGGTCTTCTGGCTCTGGGTGGGCAGGTCTTCTGGCTCTGGGTGGGCAGGTCTTCTGGCTCTGGGTGCCTGGGTGGGCAGGTCTTCTGGCTCTGGGTGCCTGGGTGGGCAGATCTTC
This sequence comes from Mallotus villosus, assembly GCA_903064625.1. Lineage (NCBI taxonomy): Eukaryota > Metazoa > Chordata > Actinopteri > Osmeriformes > Salangidae > Mallotus > Mallotus villosus. The sequence goes on from CAEFZP010003993.1 coordinate 1,089, forward strand.
TGGCTCTGGGTGCCTGGGTGGGCAGGTCTTCTGGCTCTGGGTACCTGGGTGGGCAGGTCTTCTGGCTCTGGGTGCCTGGGTGGGCAGGTCGTCTGACTCTGGGTGCCTGGGTGGGCATCGCCTACGTTAGACATGGCTGCTTTCTCCTCTAATGGATGCTGTGTGTATCGTACTCAGGAATCGGTGTCAGAGCCACACCAGGGCACACAACTGGAGAGGCTTAGCCCAACACTCTCCTGGCTTGTTTTTAGTTTTTGAAAGGCTCCTTATTTTGGGATAGCAATTTTTTCGCTTAGAGGTTTATGAAAAGAGGTTTGAGTGAACATTTTGGAAACGATGTGTGCCTAGCTGTTGTGTGTCCTTAAGCTACTGGGTCACTTATTTAGTTTTTTTCATTCATGTTCAGTTGACGACTATCAACTCACTCTACTTGAGCTACTGAAGTGCTTGAGTTAGTTTTGTACTGGGTTTTTTAGTTAGTGAGTGTGTGCGTGTCTGTGTGTGTGTGCTTCGGTAACTGTGTAAATCAGTGAGATTAGGTGCACGTACTCTTCTGACTTGTACACACACACACACACAACTGCACAGGTAAGTATAATGACACACACAGTATAATGAGAATAAGTGTACCTGTGCTATGCTGTCACCACTTACATTTGCTGCCCTGTCTGTTTGTGTGTGTGTGTGTGTGTGTGTGTACCTGACAGAACGCCTGCGGCGCGTGCCAGACACGGGCCCCTGGCTTGCCGGGTCTGAAGGGGGACAAGGGCGGCCAGGGGGCCCCGGGACCTGAGGGCCTGCTGGGGGAGAAGGTAGGACGAGGCGCACGCCACCAACACTTCAGTTCATAGCACACGCCGCTGCTCATCTGGCAACCGTGTGGTTGTTTGTGCAAGCTTTGTGTGTGTGTGTGGTGTGGGGGGGGAGGGTTGTTTAACAATTCTTGTGGGGACCAGAGGTTTTAGGATCAGGGTTAGAAACACGTTTGGAATTTTTATGCTATCTCTGTATTGTGTTTTAGAGTGTATTTTGTGTGTGTGTGTGGTGTGTGTGGGGTGTGTGTCCATGTTGAACAGGGGGATCCAGGTGTGCGAGGTCCTGTTGGACATCCTGGCAAAGAGGGACCCAAGGTATAGTAATCTATAATATCAAAATACAGTAATCTATAATCCCAATGTACAGTAATCTATAATGCCAATGTATAGTAGTCTACACTCACTATACAATAGTCTATAATCCCATTATACAGTAGTCTGTATTCACATCGAACAGTAGTCTATCATTCCGTCATATAGTAGTCTTTAATCTCTTCATACAATAGTATATAATACCAGTACAAGGTAGTGCATAATCCCAGTATACAGTAGTTTATACTCCCATCATGGAATAGTGTATAATCTCAGTACACAGTA
>CAEFZP010003993.1:7500-159749 GCA_903064625.1 Mallotus villosus
GCCCACCTGTAGATATCAGCTCACCTGTAGATATCAGCTCCTCTAGATATCAGCTCCTTTAGATATCAGCTCCTCTAGATATCAGCTCCTGTAGATATCAGCTCACCTGTATATATCAGCTCCTCTAGATATCAGCTCACCTCTCCATATCAGCTCACCTCTCCATATCAGCTCACCTGTAGATATCAGCTCCTCTAGATAGTGCAGAGGAGTGGGGGGGGGGTCAGAGGGTCATAGCCATTTGCTCAACTCTCAAATAGAACTTGGACTTCTCCACTGGCTATTTTGGCTGCTGCCCCCCATTTAGGAACCCCCCCCACACACAGGCAAACACACACATACACACAGGCAACACACACATACACACAGGCACATACACATTGACATGCACAGACAAATAAGCCTCAAATCAGCTAGATCTCAGAGTTTCGCTCACCCCTGCCTCTGCCTGTCTGAATCAACGTTATTGATAGTGTATTAGCGTTAGAGACTAACTTACCGAACAAGAATCAACATTATCTTCCTTTATCTTGCTTTTGCTCTTTTTTGCTGACTCATTTATTTCTCATCTTCTGTCTCTTCATCTCTCACATCCCACACCGGCCCTCTTGACATGACCAGGCACCTGCAGTGGCAGAGATTTCTCCATGCAGCTTTAAGAGTCTGCCAGTGTGATACTGTCACATAAAGACCAGTGGCCATGAGCACACAGCCTGGCAGAAACACACACAGTATATACACACACAAGCATATAAACACAAACAAACATAATACACACACACAAATATACACGCACACCAATATCAAGTTTGTATTTCATAGCTTGTTTCACAAGCACTGTCACAAAGAGGCCCAAAGATGTTAACAGTGAGACCATCTAAACCTCACTGTCTCTGTCCATTTCTCCAGGGAGTTCCTTATGTGGAGGGCAATGGGATGAGCAGCCTGTACAAGCTGCAGGTAAGGTCTTCCACCACAACATCACCACATCACATCACCACATCACATCACCACATCACATCCCCACATCACCTCCACATTACATCCCCACATCACCTCCACATCACCACCCCACATCACCTCCACATCACCACCCCCACCTCCACATCACATCCACATCATCTCCACATCACCACCACATCACCTCCACATCACCACCCCCACCCTCCACATCACCTCCACATCACCACCCCACCCCACGTCCACATCACCTCCACATCACCACCCCACATCACCTCCACATCACCACCACATCACCTCCACATCACCACCCCCACCTCCACATCACCTCCACATCACCACCCCCACCTCCACATCACCTCCACATCACCACCCCCACCCCACGTCCACATCACCTCCACATCACCTCCACATCACCCACCCCACCCCCACGTCCCACAGCACCCTCCACATCACCACCACATCACCTCCCACATCCCACCTCCCACATCACCACCCCACCCCCCCCACGTCCCACATCACCTCCACATCACCACCCCACCCCATGTCCCACCTCACCTCCACATCACCACCACATCACCTCCACATCACCACCCCCACATCACCTCCACATCACCACCACATCACCTCCCACATCACCACCCCACATCACCTCCCACATCACCACCCCACCCACCCACGTCCACATCCACCTCCACATCACCCACCCCACCCCCATGTCCACATCACCTCCACATCACCACCCACATCACCTCCACATCACCACCCCACATCACCTCCACATCCACCACCCCCAACTCCACATCACCTCCACACCACCACATCACCTCGGGGGTACAAGGTTGTCCTACTAAAGGCAGCAGTGTTTAACTGTACAAGGTTGTCTTACTAGAGGCAGCAGTGTTTAACTGTACAAGGTTGTCCTACTAGAGGCAGCAGTGTTTAACTGTACAAGGTTGTCCTACTAGAGGCAGCAGTGTTTAACTGTACAAGGTTGTCCTACTAGAGGCAGCAGTGTTTAACTGTACAAGGTTGTCTTGCTAAAGGCAGCAGTGTTTAACTGTACAAGGTTGTCCTACTAGAGGCAGCAGTGTTTAACTGTACAAGGTTGTCTTACTAGAGGCAGCAGTGTTTAACTGTACAAGGTTGTCTTACTAAAGGCAGCAGTGTTTAACTGTACAAGGCTGTCTTACTAGAGGCAGCAGTGTTTAACTGTACAAGGTTGTCCTACTAGAGGCAGCAGTGTTTAACTGTACAAGGTTGTCTTACTAGAGGCAGCAGTGTTTAACTGTACAAGGTTGTCCTACTAGAGGCAGCAGTGTTTAACTGTACAAGGTTGTCTTACTAAAGGCAGCAGTGTTTAACTGTACAAGGTTGTCTTACTAGAGGCAGCAGTGTTTAACTGTACAAGGTTGTCCTACTAGAGGCAGCAGTGTTTAACTGTACAAGGTTGTCCTACTAGAGGCAGCAGTGTTTAACTGTACAAGGTTGTCCTACTAGAGGCAGCAGTGTTTAACTGTACAAGGTTGTCTTGCTAAAGGCAGCAGTGTTTAACTGTACAAGGTTGTCCTACTAGAGGCAGCAGTGTTTAACTGTACAAGGTTGTCTTACTAGAGGCAGCAGTGTTTAACTGTACAAGGTTGTCTTACTAAAGGCAGCAGTGTTTAACTGTACAAGGCTGTCTTACTAGAGGCAGCAGTGTTTAACTGTACAAGGTTGTCCTACTAGAGGCAGCAGTGTTTAACTGTACAAGGTTGTCTTACTAGAGGCAGCAGTGTTTAACTGTACAAGGTTGTCCTACTAAAGGCAGCAGTGTTTAACTGTACAAGGTTGTCTTACTAGAGGAAGCAGTGTTTAACTGTACAAGGTTGTCCTACTAGAGGCAGCAGTGATGTGTTAGGGTTGTGTTAGGGTTGTGTTAGGGTTGGGTTGATGACTGTCTTCTCTTCACAGAGTGGAGGAGCCAGTCTAGGGCCCCCTGGACCCCCTGGAGCTCCAGTAAGTCTCAGCGCTCTTCATATCTCTACTGCTCAGTACTAACACACTACTGCTGCTACTAACACTGGTACTATTACTGACACACTACTGCTGCTACTAACACTGGTACTATTACTAACACACTACTGCTGCTACTAACACTGGTACTATTACTGACACACTACTGCTGCTACTAACACTGGTACTATTACTGACACACTACTGCTGCTACTAACACTGGTACTATTACTGACACACTACTGCTGCTACTAACACTGGTACTATTACTGACACACTACTGCTGCTACTAACACTGGTACTATTACTGACACACTACTGCTGCTACTAACACTGGTACTATTACTGACACACTACTGCTCCTACTAACACTGGTACTATTACTGACACACTACTGCTGCTACTAACACTGGTACTATTACTGACACACTACTGCTGCTACTAACACTGGTACTATTACTGACACACTACTGCTACTACTAATAATGGTACTATTACTGACACACTACTACTACTAACTCTGGTACTATTACTGACCAACTACTACTACTACTACTACTACTAATACTGGTACTATTACTGACACACTACTACTACTACTAATACTGGTACTATTATTGACACACTACTGCTAATACTTGTACTATTACTAACACACCCGTACTAACACTGGTACTGCTCCTACCCTACTACTGCTGTGCAGTCAGACAGTCAGAGGTAAGTCTAGTGACCAAGCAGCCTGGAGTGAAGAGGACAGAATGCTGACTCTCACAAGGGAGGCAGTGTCAGACAGGGACACACTTCCATGCAAGGAGGCCTGGCAGTGCTGGCTCCTTGGGCCGCAGTCTGTTTCTTTCAGCGGTTTAGAGTGATTGGGTTCCTGCTTATCAGCTCTGCATACAGCTTCTCCCTTATCGGACAGTGTGGTGTTCGGCCACCAGGAGCAGTCTCCACAGGCCTGGAGGAGACAGACTGCAGAGTACTGCTGAAGAAACACTTATCAACAGCTGGGAGGGAGGAGGAGGGAGGGTAGTGTGAGGTGAGGGGTGATGGAGGAGGGAGGGTGGAGGGAGGGGGGGAGGTATTGTGATTCTTTATGGCGTGTGTGTCTGTCGGTGCTTTGCATTTCCTCTTCTTCCTCTTCTTCCTCTGCCTCTCTTTCCCTCTCTTCTCCTTTCTCTTTGTTCTTTCTTTCTCTTTCGTCTTTCTCTTTCTCTTTCTCTTTCTCTTTCGCTTTCTCTTTCTCTTTCGCTCTTCTCTGTCTCTTTCTCTTTCTCTTTCTCTTTCTCGTTCTCTTCTCTCTTTCTCTTTCTCTTCTCTTTCTCTTTCTCTTCTCTCTTCTCTCTCTCTGCTCTTCTCTTTCTCTCTCCTCTCTTTCTCTTTCTCTTTTCCTCTTTCTCTCCTTTCCATCGACGCCAGTCAGCCTCACCCTCCCTACAACAATGTAAATTACGTGATTCCCATGTCTGGAGAGTTGAAAACCCTGTTCTTGTATAATTAACTCCATGCGACAAGCGTGAACATTAAAAGTATTTGTTTCAACAAAACTTAAGAACAAAATGAGAAACATATCCAGTGATTTCAGTTGGAATCTGTTTAAAGTGGCTTGTGTGGACAAAGTGTTTGGAGTTGTAGCTTCCCAGAGGGCTAATCTGTGTCTTTTCTTTCTGTTGCAGGGACTCAAAGGAGATGAGGGAAGAGCAGTGAGTTGAATCTTTTTATTCTGAGATATATTTGCATTAAGTACCCCTCCCTCTCTCTCATACATCCCATCATAGCAAGAACGAGTGAAGTGTAATACATACTTGTAGTGCTGCTTATCCCACATGTTTCTCTCCGTCTCACTTCATCAGCAGCGAGAGTCAATAGAGCCCTGAGCTTCGGCGTTTCGCCACACTCCGCAGAACTCTCGACACACAACAAGAATGATGATGGTGGCGTCCTGCGCGAGAAGCCGTGGACCAGAGAGCACGACAGTTGTCAGCTGCCAGTACGATTGCTGATTCCGCAAGACACGCCAAAAACGCTGCTCTGCGAGGCATCTGCACCACCCGTCAATCCTCCGCCCCGTCACCCTCATCCTCGCCCGCACTCGCTCGCTCCTCATCACCCTCATTTGCCCTACCATGCGTCGCTTCAGATACGTTGAGCGGCTCCCGTCCTCTCCCCATGAACCAGTGGCGCGAAAACCTCTGCCTCACATCCCGGCACTCCTGCCTCCTATTTTGCCTCCCCGATACCGTCGCGTTGATCATCCTCCTCTGTGTCCTAAGGCGCTAGCGGCTGCCCTCCTCCCACTACCTACATGGTGCTGCTCGCCTTCGGAGTCCCTCTTGCCCATGTGTCGGAAGCGTGGGCCGCTCCTCCATCGTCGGCCACGCGTTGACGCGCTCACAGGGTGGTCTTCGCCTAGTGCCGGTACCGGTTTATGTGCGGGCCGCTCCCGCGCTCGTCCTCCATGCCGTTCGTTTTCCTCTTCCTCTGCCGCTCCCGCGGTGAGGGGCCTCATATCGATGCGTGGGCCTCCTCTCTCGCTGCGAAGCCTCTCTGTGCAGAAGTTGCTGGTTCCAAAATATCCTAGATTATTCCTGTCTCACATTGCGCTCCCTGCTCCTGCTCCTCCGGCGCCGTCACGCCGTGCTCCTCTACGCCCCGCTCATCCTCTCGCCTCGCGCTTTCCCTCCGGGTCTATGCTGACCTCCAAAAAGAGCGGGGCCTCGCGGCTCCGTGCCTCCTCGCGCGCTGCCTGCATCGATCACCCTCACCGCTCCGTCACTCCGGTCGGCGGACAAATCGCTCCCCTCTAATTGTGCTCCCTCCTCTCCTCTCCTCTCCCCATGACCCCTTCCTGGTCAGAGGAACAAACTAGGGAACTGGGCCGTGTAGGGAGGGTGGTAGAGCGAGGGAGGGAGAGAGAGAGCAGCAGAATGGAGAAAAAGAGAGATTGGAGCAGGGGAAGAGAGGGCAGACAGCACCCCTCCTCGGTACCAACCAGAGCCTCCCTTTCTCAAAGCGCCAATTGCCTTTTTTTATTGTTTTGTCGCGGAGCGATTTTTCACTGGGGTTTAATTTGACGTTTGAATAAAATTGAGGAGGGTCCCCGGCGCTGCAGAGAAATTGTCCCAATCTTCTGACAGATGATCTCCAAGTCGGCCTGCTCATTTAGGACATCTACATGTAGAATAGTCACTACAATGGTCCGTGGAGGCCCAGGCTGTCAGCCTCCTTAGCGCCCTGGTCGACCAGACCCTAACAGGAGTCTGTCCTGCCACTGCTGTGTGGGGATGGCTGGTGTGAGGGCTGGGATGGCTGGGTGGAGGGCTGGGGATGGCTTGGGTGTGAAGGTGGGATGGCTGGGTGGAGGGCGGGGATGGCTGGTGGAGGGCGGGATGCTTGGTGGAGGGCGGGGATGGCTGGTGGAGGGCGGGGATGGCTGGGTGGAAGGTGGGATGGCTGGGTGGAGGGCGGGATGGCTGGTGGTATGGCGGGGATGGCTGGGTGGAGGTGTGGCTGTGTGGAGGTGGGGATTGGCTGTGGTGGAGGGTGTGGATGGCTGGTGTGGTGGTGGATGGCTGGGTGAGGCCGGGGATGGCTGGGTGGAGGGCGAATGGGCTGGGTGGAGGGCGGTGATGGCTTGGTGTGAGGCGGGGATGCTGGGTGGAGGGTGGGGATGGCTGGGTGTGAGGGCGGGATTGCTGGGTGGAGGGCGGGATGGCTGGGTGAGGGTTGTGTTCGTTTGATTTTATCAACACTTCTATCCCAGCGACGACCTTGGACCTCTGTATCTGCTGTCAGTTTTGTCAGTGGCTTGTGCCCATTCCAGGGTCCTGTCAGAGCTCAGGGATTAGAGATGAACTGAACAGCTCGCGTACAACTCTCGCTGTAACTGTGTATCAATGTGTACCATGTTATATCTGGAAAATGTTACCCGCTTTGGGGAAAAACTGAATGTTATTAAGCCTCTCCTCTCCTCCCTGGGGGGACAACCTACCTCATTTTGGCGGCAGTTGGAATTCCTCCAGCGAAACTCCATATTCAATATTTTCATGAATTTTTATATTTTTATATCTTGAACTGCGGATAGCCTGGAGGCCATGATAGATAAGGCCCTTGCAATGACTTGTAATAACCGTCACCCAAACACATGGAACTTGACTGACAAATACTACTCCAATATAATACCTCCCCCTCCTCTCCCCTCTCCCTCTCCCTCTCCCTCTCCCTCCTCCTCTTATTTCTCCCTCTCTTCCCTCTCCCTCTCCCTCTTCTCCCTCTCCCTCTCCCTCTCCCTCTCCCTCCTCCCTCTCACTCCCTCTCTCTCTCTCCCTCTCCCTCTCCCTCTCCCTCTCCCTCTCCCTCTCCCCTCTCCCTCTCCCTCTCCTCTCTCCCTCTCCCTCTCCCTCTTCCCTCTCCCTCTCTCCTCTCCCTACTCCCTCTCCCTCTCCCTGCCCTCTCCCTCTCCCCTCTCCCTCTCGCTCTCCTCTCCCTCTCTCTCTCCGCTCTGTTTTGTGTACCAGGAGATATAGGGCCTATGGGATTGCCTGGTCTGGAGGGCCTTCCAGGTGCTAAGGTAAGTTAGAGGCTAACCTTTAGCCTAGTTCACCACCATACACTAACCTTTAGCCTAGTTCACCACCATACACTAACCTTAGCCTAGTTCACCACCATACACTAACCTTTAGCCTAGTTCACCACCATACACTAACCTTTAGCCTAGTTCACCACCATACACTAACCTTTAGCCTAGTTCAACCACCATACACTAACCTTTAGCCTAGTTCACCACCATACACAACCTTAGCCTAGTTCACCACCATACACTAACCTTTAGCCTAGTTCACCACCATACACTAACCTTATTTAGCCTAGTTCACCACCATACACTAACCTTAGCCTAGTTCACCACCATACACTAACCTTTAGCCTAGTTCACCACCATACACTAACCTTTAGCCTAGTTCACCACCATACACTAACCTTTAGCCTAGTTCACCACCATACACTAACCTTTAGCCTAGTTCACCACCATACACTAACCTTTAGCCTAGTTCACCACCATACACTAACCTTTAGCCTAGTTTCACACCTACAACTACCAGTTCACCACCATACATACCTTTAGCTAGTTCACCACCATACACTAACCGTTTAGCCTAGTTCACACCATACACTAACCTTTAGCCTAGTTCACCACCATACACTAACATGTAGCCTGGTTTATAAATGTGTCTCATACATTTCTGTGTACAATTAATTTATCTGATTTATCGGCCACAATGGAGAACAGTGGAAGACTATTCTAGAAGCTCAAACAGTCCAATGCCCAAAGTGTGACTTGCAAACACACAAATATAAAATAGGTCGGCCTACTTTATATTGTTGTCTTTGTACTAAAGAAAAGCAGTGGTAAATCCCAAGGATCTGCACTCAAAGTCAACAATAAATGCTTTTGATCAAACTAAGAAACTAAAGAAGTTTACATGGCTGCCACAACACTAGGATGGTTAACAATAGAACAATCCCTCGCTCGGAGAAGTCCTTAAAGTTTGAACAGAGAGTCTGATGTTGTTAAGGTCGAGGAGGTTTTGCTCTGGGCTGGTTCTGTCTGACGGTGTGAGGGGAAGTGGAGGTGTCTTATGAAACCCACAGCAACCCATTGGGGAGTCCAATCCTGGAGTGTGTTCTCTGACTAAAAGAGCACATGAGCTGGAACAGTCCTCCACGCCTACCTGTCCTCAGGGAACGGGATAAACTGGATCTGTGTTGCTTCTCTATTGACGTTCTCGCTCCTGCGCTCGCAGCCTCCCTCATAGGGACGTCGTCTGCAAAGGGACATGAGAGGAAAGATCTGCAGAAAGCGAGCACGCAGACAAGATGAAAGAGAAAGAGAAAGCGCAAGAGAAAGCGATATCAGATAACGAGATAGGAGACGCGCTCTCGCGCGCTCCATCGCCACTAGAACCCTCTCCCCTCACCTCTCCCATACTCCCTCTCCCTCTCCTCTCCCTCTCCCTCTCTCTCTTCTGTCCTCTCTCTCTCTCTCCACCAACCGGTGCAGTTTGTGTAACATGCGGGTCTTGTGCTCCTGCAGGGGGACATGGGCATGCCTGGAGCCCCAGGAACACCCGGCCCTGTGGTAAGAAACACATCCTCACAACAACAGAACACGTTTGGATTCTCTTCCTCCATGTTCTTGTAAAACACCTTCCTCAGCTGCTCAGCTTGTTACTGTACAACTCAAGCAGTCTGTTCTGATGCGCGCAGGTCATGTTTCAGTGTAGCCAGTTAACCTTTCGCAGAACCAATCCCCCAAAAGGCCTTGACAAATCCTACCTTAGCAGCCGGTTGCTTCTTGAAGAAGGTCTGTCAAGCTTTCGGTCGTGGTGAAAGGTGTTCCTATGGCACCTGCAAATCCGACAGCAAGTACCCCAAAAGAGTCCTTTTTTCCCCAAACTCAGAAGGAAAGATGCCGGCAGTGAATTAAACAGTGTGGGAGGCCCCATTCTCTGCAAAATCCCTTTAAGATCAACAAATATACTTTTGGCTGCTCCAATTTAGCTAGCTGGCTAACTGGTCTTGCGAAGGCAGAGAGATAACGTTCACAAAACTGAATCTAATATTGTTAATTTGGACCAGGTTTATTACTTCTGATATTGTGTCGGTATTACTGCAGAAAGAATCACTTCCCCTGACTGGAAAATATGCTATTCATTCCCTCCATTTGATCAGTTTACAGTAATGACTCCTCTGTAAAGAGGCACAGCTTGACAGGCTAGCAACAGTAACTAAGGTGGAAAAATACTTTCAATTGGGATTGTCTGACTGTGTTGTGTGTGTGTGTGTGTGTGCGCGTGTCTAATGGTGAGATTGGCTGATGTTATCCTGTGTGTGATTGGCTGATGCTATCCTGTATGTGATTGGATGGTGTGATCCTGTGTGTGATTGGCAGGGGAAGACGGGGAGTCGAGGAGAGGCAGGGATTCCTGGAGACCCGGTGAGCTTCAAACTGTTTTTCAGCAGTCGATCAAAACCCTGACCACACCCCCTACCCGCTACACATCGAACCTCACCCCTCCCCCGCACTCCCCTCTCCTCTCCCCATCACCCCTCCCTCCTGCTGTCATCCTCCCTGTCATCCTCACCATGCTCATCCCTGGGCTGTGTGTGTGTGTTTCCTCCAGGGAGAGCGAGGGCCCCTGGGGGAGACAGGCTTCCCAGGCCCCGAAGGTCCCCAAGGCACTCCGGTAAGACCTCCGCCCTCTCTCGTATTACACCTTCCAGCTGTGCTCTACCCCTGTAATCAAGGTGGAGGTTTGAACATGGGTGGGGACACACTTTTACCTTTCTATCTGCTAGCATAGCTAGCTTAGCTTCGACCGCAACTACGGCATAGACTCCATTCGGTCTCCCACTCCGATGGCTAGCAAGCTGACAATTCCGTTGTTGTGTTCCAGAGCTAGCAAAGGATCGTTAACGTTAAAAAAGCTATACATGTTCAACAATAATACCCAGGAGTGTAATATAATTCAATATTATCGGTTATTATTCACTCAATGTTAACATATACCTTATAGGAGTAGCCTGACAAAAAGCCGACGCTCAACTGACCACTGACACTGTTAGCTGACAGGCTGGCACACATTGTGATCAGCGCTCTCCTGCCAATCAGGAGTAACGCTGACCTTGAGAGAGTTAACCAATTGTTAACTCCCACCCTAAATGTAGGCCTATGCCTGTGATAGATACAGGACACAGTTATCCAGGGCCCACACCGTACTTCCCCTATGGGCAGCGTGGCTTAGCAAGCCAGGTCGTGTTAGTCTGCCCTCATATCTACCTATTGTCTACATGTTGTGTTTCTATAGTTCCACTCTCATGAGATCAACCTAAAGAAACACTCTGGTGAAACACTCTGGTGTGAACCCTTTTCCATTTGCTGCATGCTCAGCTTCAGTCTCTGCTCCGAGCAGCTGCACTCTCCTGCTCCCCCCCCCACAGCCCTGTCTTTAGAACATAAACAGTATATTTAAGGACAATATGCTGGGAAATTCACCATGCCAGCCTTGGCTTCTGCTCCAGGCGATGACACTAGTGTATGTAATTACCATCAGACATGGTTTGTGGAGGTGTGTAAGTAGCTGGAGGCTGGTGCTCATACAAAAGCAATCAGGCGTTCCTCCACACTCATTACTCTGCTCTCATTACCTCAGAAGATCGCCAGGGAACAGCGGGACTCTGTCGGACGCCCAGATTGAACCTTTTTCCTCTGTGTGTTTGTGTGTTTCTTTTTCCTCTGTGTGTTTGTGTGTTTCTTTTCCTGGTACAGGGGAGACCCGGGAAAGATGGCATCCCTGGATATGAGGTGAGAGAATTGCCTGATGTTCTGTTGGGGATGTAAAAGAAGGAGAGAGAGGAGAGGAGAAAAGAAGGAGAGAGAGGAGAAAAGAAGTAGAGAGAGAGAGAGAGAGAGAGAGCGAGAGAGGAGAAAAGAAAGAGAGGAGAGCGAATAAAGAGAGAGAAAGTGAGATAAAGTACAAAGGGTGTAGTGTTTGGCCCGCCGCTACAGCATCTCAAGAGCACCAGATTAAAACATGACATTTGCATACTGGAACATTTGATAATATGAACTCGGTGATTGCCTGCTGGTGTCAAGCTTTTTTGACTCCCAGCCTCCCTCATCCTGATTACGCAGTGAATGCTCTTCCGCCAGTGATAGCGTGTTTGTAACGGAGGTCAGTGGTCCGTCAGATGAATGAGGCCTGTTTCATCCAGATCAGCTTTGAGACGACTCACAGAGAAAGGACAGGACTCTGTGTGAGTGAGGTCAAGGCAGTCCCTGGGGACGCTAGTCTAAACACCCCGAGGACTAGATCCATGTTCTCACTGGGGAAGGATAGGCGTTCCTGACTGGGCAGACATCACCGACACCCCCAGGAGCTCCCAGGGACGACGGCTCCATCCGGCTAGACGGGAGAGGGAGTAGCACCCAGGTGGACCGCTCTCCAAAGTCCTAAAAGCAGGATCACCGAGCCATGATTGAGTTAGCTTGTCTTTGCGGCGGTGCTGATTGTTTATGTACTTTCCCTTCATTCCCATTCCACCCCGGGCACACAAACTCTGGCCAAGCTCTGGGGGCTCTGGCTGTGCCTTGCCGCTCTCGTTTTCCGTTTCTCTCTCTCGCTCCTCTTGTTGTGTGGTGGCGCAACAGTGCCATCTAGCAGGCTCTCTGCTCTCTTCCTCCGCCCTCTCCTCCTCTCTTCTCGGCACCTCAGTGGGGCCAAGCGAGGCTGTGTTCAGTGGCCCTGGTGATGGACGCGAGGCTATCATCAGGAGCGAGGGACTACAGGGAGATGATGAGGAGAGAGGGAGAGAGGGAGAGCAGTGGAGAGACGATGTGCAGAGGGGAGGGGGAGAGGGAAGGAGTGGAGATTTGCAGAGTTAGAAAGAGGAAGGGGGAGAGAAAGGGATGGCGGAGATGAGAGAGGGAGAGAGAGAGAGAGACGTGCAGAGAGGAGGGGGAGAGAGGGAGAGGAGAGACGTGCAGAGATGAGGGGGAGGGGAGAGAGGGAGAGACGTGCAGAGATGAGGGAGAGAGAGGGGAGAGAGACGTGCAGAGATGAGGGGGAGAGAGGGAGAGACGTGCAGAGATGAGGGGGAGAGAGGGAGAGACGTGCAGAGATGAGGGGGAGAGAGGGAGAGACGTGCAGAGAGTGAGGGGGAGAGAGGGAGAGGGCGAGAGAGAGAGATGAGGGAGGGGGGAGAGAGGGAGAGACGTGCAGAGATGAGGGGGAGAGAGGGAGAGACGTGCAGAGATGAGGGGGGAGAGAGGGAGAGACGTGCAGAGAGTGAGGGGGGAGAGAGGGAGAGACGTGCAGAGATGAGGGGGAGAGAGGGAGAGACGTGCGAAGAGATGAGAGAGAGGGAGAAAACAGCTCAGCAGAAAGGCTGGCTCCTCCAGAACCACTTCATGGCAGATTATGTTTTTCATGGCTGTAATCCTGCAGGAAACAGATAGAAAGATGCTCCAGAAGTTCCAGAGAAAGTGCAAGAGAGAGACTAAGAGAGGGGGTGGAGGGGGAAGTCTACAGGAGTGCACATTCAGCCCAAGACGGGAGTTTCTCCCCACGCTATAACTAGACAGTCTGGAAGGATAGCACTTAGGGAGGCAGGGAGGGAGAAGGGGGGAAGCAGGGGAGGGAGGAGGGGGGAGGAAGGGAGGGAGAAGGGGGAAGCAGGGAGGGAGAAGGGGGAGGCAGGGAGGGAGAAGGGGGAAGAAGGGAGGGAGAAGGGGGAGGCAGGGAGGGAGAAGGGGGAGACGGGAGAAGGGAGGGAGAAGGGGGAGGCAGGGAGGGAGAGAAGGGGGAGGCAGGGAGGGAGAAAGGGGGGAGGCAGGGAGGGAGAAGGGGGGTAGGCAGGGAGGGAGAGAAGGGGAGGGGAGAAGTGTGAATGTTGACAGGGAGAAAGGCAGGCTTCTTTACCACCCTTATAAAACATTAGAAACAAAGAGAGAATGTTGTGGATTCAATTCCAAAAACCTTATTGTTCATCCCCATAGGAGTATAAATGTGTCTTTACACAGAGGCAAACAATCCAAAACAAAACAAAGATAAACAAACATAATATACTGTAAGTAAAAACCCACACAACTGTTGGAGAAGAGGAATGAGTACATGTTCTTATAGTCACATTTCTGTTTATCCCTTAACAACAGAAGTAGGAGTGAAGAGAGAGGATAAAGAGAGAGAGAGAGAGCAGTACAATGGAGAGAGAAAGAGAGAGGCACAGCAGTCATAGAGACAGAGCAGAAAAGAGAGAGGGAGGGAGAGAGCAGGGGAAAGAAAAAGGGAGAAAAGGGAGAGAGAGAAGTGAAAGAGAAAGAGGGAGGGAGAGATAGGGAGAGAATTTAGCAGTGAGAGAGAGACCAAGGCAGAGCAGTGAAAGAGAGAGAGGGAGAAGTGGAGCAGTGAGAGAGGGAGAGAGAGAGAGGCAGAGCAGTAAAAGAGGGCGAGGGACCTACAAATTCAGGGTCAAATTAATTTCATATAGCCAATTATATACTGTTGCACTGTGCTCTGCTATGTGGACCTGATCCTCTCTCTCTCTGCTACACGCACAGAGAGCGAGCGAGGGAGAGAGAGAAGCGCGAGCGAGGAGACAGACAGAGAGCGCGCGCGGGGCGAGAGAGACGAGCGAGCGAGAGGGACAGGAAGAGAGCGAGGAGAGAGAGCAGCGACAGGAGCGAACGGAAGCCCAGAGGAAGAGGGGCGGGGGCGCGGGGAAGAACAAGAGACCAAAAAAGAGAGAGAGAGAGCGCACAGAAAGAGAGAGAGAGCAAAAGAGAGAGAGAAAAAGCGAGAGAGAGAGCGAGAAGGAAGGGGAGAGCACAAAGAGAGAAAGAGAGAGAAGGAGAGAGAGAGAGAGAGAGAGAGAGAGAGAAGGAAAGAGAGAGAAAAAGAGAGAGAGAGAGAGAGAGCGATAGAGAGAGAGAGAGAGCGAGAGGAGAGAGCGAGCGAGAGTCCAAGGAGAAGAGAGATGGAGAGAGAGAGACTCTCTCATTCACCGCTATCCATACTCTCGCTCGCTATATCTCTCTCTCTATCATCTCCATCTACTCTCCCTCTCTCTCTCCTCTCTCTCTCTCTCTCTCTCTCTCTCTCTCCTCCAGGGAGCCACAGGAAGACCAGGAGACAGGGGATCCAAAGGAGAACGGGTGAGACTTATCTTATTCCTCTATCAAACTTCCTCACATCTTTTTAATATCGAATACCACTCCTATGGACAAACATAGCTGCTTTCATGTCCTCAGCATAGTGAGAGGTTGTCATGGCAGCAGTTCACTGTTTGAGGGAATGAGGCAGATACACTAAATGGACGACAGTGGCTGGACACTGTCGGTTTACAACCACCTGTTTGTGGAACCTCTTCTTCTAAAAATCATGGGGATTGATATGGAGTTGGTTCCTACTTTGTTTCTATGGCTTTCTTCACTTTTCTGGGAAGGCTTTCAGATAAACATGGGAACATTGGTGCAGGATTTGCTTCCATTCAGCCACAAGGGCATTAGGGAGCCTGGAGACTGGTGTTGAGTGTTTACACCTTACAGCCACAAGGGCATTAGGGGTGTTTACACCTTGCTTGAAGGTGTAAGAATTTATCCCAAATGTCAGATTTTAGTTTTAGTCAAGGATCAGTGCAGGCCAGTCCAATGATTCCCTTTACTCTACAACCCTACAAACATGTCTCTATAAACCTCGCTTTGTGCAAATTGTCAAAAGGTTTAAAGCCCAGAAATGCCTAGAATTTGATTTCCACCAGTAGAACTAAGGGCTCTAGCCCCACATGATGACAGCCACATGATGACAGCCCTTGTTGATAATGAGCTTGATGCAGGAAGCGACGTCCTGTGGTTGTGTTTATGTGACTGTCATGTGCTGGGAGGGTATTCCAGAAAGAAGGTTCAGTGAAAACCCTGAGTTGGTTTACCCTGAGAGGAGGCAAAGTCTGGCTTTTCCGTTCCAGAAAGAGGACGGCGACAAAGTAGGGGGACGTTTTTTGTTTGTCGCCATGGTGACATGGTGATCCTAGTATCGGAGTTCCATTAATGTTGGCTTTTTATAGTTCAGTTGCCTGCGATCAACTCAGAGTGGACATACTCTGAGTTGATTGAACTCATTCAAATAAGCTGTTCTGGAACCGAAAAGTCAGAGCTTCCAATTTGAGGGGAAATCGACTCAGATTTCAGGGTGAAATACCCCCCTGGTCTTATGATGGCCCTGTCATGGTACTGGGATTGGTATTGTGTTATTGTGTTATTGTGATTGTTATTGTGTTACTGTGATTGTCATTGTGTTACTGTGATTGTTACATACATGCTGGTCTTGTGATGTCCACAGGGAGACCCGGGGATCGCTGGGGAGAGGGGCGTCCAGGGGGAGAGGGGCATCCAGGGGGAGAGGGGCTGGGCAGGAGAGCCAGGCCCGGTGGGGCCACAGGGGTACAGAGGAGATGCTGGGCCCCCTGGCCCCCTCTCCACATCCAGCCTCTTGGTAGGTTGGTGACACAACCATGCCATCACTCACCTACACAGTAACACAACAGGAACCCACACAAACCCTCTACACAAACGCTCTACACAAACGCTCTACACAAACTCTCTACACAAACACTCTACACAAACTCTCTACACAAACCCTAACCCCGCGTGATTATCAACACAATATGACAACTCAACATATGAACCAACATTTGTTGTACAACCAACACTGTCGACAAACCAACACTGTACGACAAACCAACACTGTACGACAAACCAACACTGTTCAACAAACCAACAATGTACGACAAACCAACAAATATCATAACCCAACACAGATGTTATTATAACCCAACTAAGATCTGGGGTCTCATTTATAAAGCTTGCCTACGCACAAAACGGGGCTGAAATGTGCGTACAACACTTCCCACGCAAAGGTTGTGATTTATAAAAAACAAACTTGACAGCAGAATGTGCGGTCTTCCACGCAAACTCTGACCCTCCCGTAGGCCTACGCACATTTTGGAAACAGTGGGAATTGGCGACGCAGATGACCGTACTGTAGTCAGACTGCAGAAAGTAAATGTGGGAACAACGATTACTCGTAATATTTACAGATTTTGTTTTCCTCATACACGTTTTTTTCACTCCGTTGCATCATTATCATGAAGATTCAATCCAGCAGTGTTATTTGTGCTTGTACTGAGTGATAATTGTTCCATAAACACCTTGTACAATCCAACTCAAATTTTAAATAAAAATGTAGTGCTGTTTCACTATCAGATTGTCCACTACGGGAGTGCATGCCCCGACTGCATGGAATACACAGGATAACATCACATAGGACTACCTTTAGATAACTGCAAAACAGTGTAGCCAACTATATGTATTTAATACTGTGCATATATATGATATAGCCTATCATATGTCAAAAACTGGAAATACAGCCGTTAAGCTCCCGTGCAATTGTTACACATCCTCGTTTACAGTCCAAACTTTAATACTGTTCATAACAAAACAGGCATGAAGAAACGTGTGTTTACGGATACGCTTTTGTTTTCAAATTGTTATCTCGCATTGCTTTTTTATTTATTGGTGATCCCGCTGCTGTGGCCACCATAGGCTTTCGCTCCTCCACCTCGCCTACAAGAAGGCTATTTCAATGTCAGTTTCTGAGAAGTTGCGCCTTTTCGTTCTTTTCCCTCCTGACGCCATGATTCAATGCAATGTGAGTAAGAACAATCGCATGCAAGGGCTGGATTAGCATTCATGAGGTGCTTTGCATTGACCAATTATGGTTAAAAACGGCGTGTTCGGGGAGGGGTAAAATGGTAATTCACGTACGCACACTTGTGGTTAGTCTGTGATTTATAAAGGGAACATTGCTTACAGGTGTGCGTACGCACGGTTTTATAAATCGGAGGCGCACGCCATTTTAGGCTTTTGGGCGTACGTACACTTTAAGTAAGAATCCTACGCACAGTTTTATAAATGAGTCCCCTGGACTGTACAGGACTGTATAGAACAGGCCGGCATAGAATAGGACAGTATAGACCAGGGAAGTATTGAACAGAACACAACGTTATAGAAGAGAATTGCACAGTGTAGAACACACTTTAAGATGTCAGTCCAGGACGCACTTTATCCTGCATCTCTCTCTCCTCGCTCGTCCCTGACGAGGTGTCAAACAGCTTAGTCCCTGTTTAGAAACCCTCAGTGAACACACACACTCAACCAGAACACACACACTCAACCAGCGGTGCCTGTACTAGCCTTCCTCCCTCCCTCTCCTCACCATACCTCCTGCTCCCTCTCCCTCTCCACCCCCCACCGCTCAGAGCCGCATTAGAGGCTTCCTGAAGACAGTCAGTGGGGGGTGTGTCCCACTGAGCAGCCAGAGAACTGGAAGCTTCCGCTCCCCCCCGTCCACTGTCGCCCACCACACTGACAGACTCAGGAAACACAGACACACAAGCTGATTACTATGCTATGCCACAAAGCATTCCCCAACTTTCTTTATCTCTCTCTCTGTGTGTCTGTATCTTTCTCTCTGTTCCAGAACACATGAATAAAACACGAATTGCCGCTGTCTCTTAATTGCATTTTTTAAATCTGTTAAATACTTTTTCCTGTGGAATTCGTCCCCCCCCCTCCCCCTCCACACAGAGTGACGCCAATTCCATGGAGGAAATAAAAATGTTCATCCGAAGTGAAGTGCTGAGGGTGTTTGAAGGTACAGATGTTACCTATTTAAATGATCCCCCTCACGTGGTCCTCCGGAACCTTCCGTCCCCCTGACGCAGAGCGTTGTGTTGCAGAGAGGCTGTCTAACTCTGCCGCGCAGCAGAAGACACCGGCGGCCATCTTGGCGGCGCAGGTGCGGCACGGGACCCCCGGCCCTCCTGGTACCACCGGCCCCTCAGGGGAGACGGGGCCCACAGGACCTCAAGGTAAGAGCCTGGAGCTTCCAGGTGGCCCCTCCTACACACACACTCATTAAAACACCTCCTGAAGCCCTCTCACCCTTTAACCCTCCTAACCAGAAGAGGGACGCCCCCCCTCCCTTCCCTTTCTCACATCACACTCAGTCCCCAGGTGTAACCTAACCCAGCAGAAACGGTCCCTTGCCCTCTCTCCATGTACTCACACTCACCACTGCAGCAGGCTGCCAGGCTGCCAATAAATGGCCTGTGGAGATTCAGGAGAGACAGACAGACACGTTGATGTGCTGTGAGGATTCATGGCTTTTTCTCTCCTGTTAGACACGTAGAGCAGACTGAGGGAGGAGAGGAGCGGAGGACAGGAACAGGAGTATGGAAGGACACAGGAGTGCTCTCTCTCTCTCTCTCTCTCTCTCTCTCTCTCTGTCTCTCTCTGTCTGTCTGTCTGTCTGTCTCTCTCTCTTTATCTCTCTCTCCATCTCTCTGTCTCTCTTTCTCTCTGTCTCTCTCTATATCTATCTCTGTCTCTCTGTCTCTATGTCTGTCCGTCTCTCTGTCTCTCTGTCTCTCTGTCTCTCTGTCTCTCTGTCTCTCTGTCTCTCTGTCTCTCTCTTTATCTCTCTATCTCTGTCTCTCTCTGTCTCTCTCTGTCTCTCTCTATTTCTTTCACACCCTGTCTATGTTTCTCTATCTGTTTTGCTCTCTCTTTCTTCGCTCTATCCCTCGCCCTGTCTATTTCTGCATCTCTCTGTCTCCCTTTATTTCTGTCTCTCCTCCCTCCTTGCGCTCTCTGTTTGGGAGATATGAAGACAAATGGAGAACTGTCGGTGACTGAGAGGAGCCCACGTGAGTGTGGACAGAGCCGGGTTCGGACCCTGCTTCACCCTGGCAGCAAGCAGGCTCTGAGCGAGTGCCCAGGGGCCAGGGGGCCAGGGGCCAGCGGCCGGGGCCCAGGCCAGGCAGGACAGTCCTTAGCACACTTGCGTCTACGCCTGCCTGCCTGGTCCTTCTCACATCCATGTACCTTTGTCTGATCCAGCCCTGACCCTTCCGTAACCTTTCCCTGACCCTTCCCTGACCTTTTGCTGGACCTGTTCACCTCCACACAGAGCTGCATCCACTTATTTTTGCTGTTTAGGAAACCCCACCACCCTTAACATGTGGAGATGTACCATACTGTACTATGCTATATTTTAATATATCATGCTATGCTATGCTATACTATACTTTACTATTATATACAATGCTATGCTATACTATACTATGCTATGCTATGCTATGATATGATATGCTATGCTATACCAAACAATACTATGATATAGTATGCTATGCTATGCTATGCTATGCTATGCTATGCTATGCTATGCTATGCTATACCATACTATGCTATGCTATGCCATACATACCATACTATACTATGCTATGCTATGCTATGCCATACTATTCTATACTATTCTACACTATGCTATGATATGCTATACTTAACTATCCTATATTATACTAGACATGTGTTGCACGTTAGCACACTAATGAATTGGCCTCAGTTATAAAGCGTGGCCAACTACCTCACCTAGACGGTTTGAACTGTGACCTTATTGACTGTGTTGACATGAAGCCGGCCTGCAGTTGTAGTGTTTTCTAAGTGAATGTACTTAAGTCATGAGGCAATGCCTTAACTCAAGTTGTTAGATGTTTTCCTTCAGTTTTATTGTGTGTTTCATTTCCTTTCCAATACCTCAAAGTAGTGTTTTTTTTCTTTTCTATAAGCGGTTATTAATACGCCAACTTTCTAAATAAATCTGTGAGTTAAAGAAGTCAGGAGTAAACTTTGTTGGTCCCTTGATGAATCAGATATTGAGAAACCATTTTTCTTTTTTCTTGCATTGTTGACTCCTGTGCCTGTATCAGCTGGAAATGGGGGTTCTGGGTAATATTTCCTCATTATTTTGCGTCATCCTCCACTGGAGACAGCAGTCCTCTGGAATATTCAATTTGACTTCCTCTCAAAGACGCCAGAATGAATAGTTTATGAAGAAATATAACCCCTTTGCATTTTCAGACTGTAGTTCTTTCCTTTCTTTTGTATTTGTTCTCCTGTGTGATTTGACATGGGGTTTGTAATCTCCCTGTACTGCAGGGGGTGTCTGGGGCTGGCATATGAGACGCTTCTCCAGAGAACCGCTCGTCTTGTCTTGTTACTCTCTTTACGTGTTCTGCTGTTCTCTCAACTTCTGCTTGCTGTTTAACAGTCATTTGGGTCATTCGCTGTCTCTTCGCCTTGACTCTCATTAATGCAAACCACGATCACCGCCTGTCTCACATCTCTGTTCTTTCATGCAGTCCTTAAAAGTGATTGTTTTGTTGCGTTCTGTTTGTCACTCACCATCTGCCCTAGAGAGGATGTTATCTTAGAATCCTGTAAGATTTATTTGACAAAAAGTAATAACGGTTCTGGATTCAAATGCAAGTGTACCTTGAAAAGACCGTGTAGAGAATCTGATAACGGATACTGTATAAAGTCTCACAGATCATGTGCACTCCGTCCTTTGTTTAGGATGTTTCTTGGTTTGACTGATGGGTTTGGCTGGGCGCTTCTCTTCCTGCCTGTAGCTGGTTATTTGGGGATGACACAGCCTTGGAGTTTACTCTGAGAAAAACAGAATCAAAATGCTGAAAGAAAGAACCGAGCGAATAACCTTGATTTATTCGAGGAAAGGTTCAGGTTGACACTAGGCTTTCATTTCCCTCTGTGAAATAAGTGCAAAACCCACTTTGTAATCGTATCTGTGAGTGCAGTAAACAGCCACTGATCCTCAGGGCAGGTTTGAAGGACAGAGGGAGGGAGACGGGTGGAGGCCAGGCAGCACCCTGTGAGGGAGGGAGACGGGTGGAGGCCAGGCAGCACCCTGTGAGGGAGGGAGACGGGTGGAGGCCAGGCAGCACCCTGTGAGGGAGGGAGACGGGTGGAGGCCAGGCAGCACCCTGTGAGGGAGGGAGACGGGTGGAGGCCAGGCAGCACCTTGTGAGGGAGGGAGACGGGTGGAGGCCAGGCAGCACCTTGTGAGGGAGGGAGACGGGTGGAGGCCAGGCAGCACCTTGTGAGGGAGGGAGACGGGTGGAGGCCAGGCAGCACCCTGTGAGGGAGGGAGACGGGTGGAGGCCAGGCAGCACCCTGTGAGGGAGGGAGACGGGTGGAGGCCAGGCAGCACCCTGTGAGGGAGGGAGACGGGTGGAGGCCAGGCAGCACCTTGTGAGGGAGGGAGACGGGTGGAGGCCAGGCAGCACCTTGTGAGGGAGGGAGACGGGTGGAGGCCAGGCAGCACCCTGTGAGGGAGGGAGACGGGTGGAGGCCAGGCAGCACCCTGTGAGGGAGGGAGACGGGTGGAGGCCTGTTGACCCAGCTTGATTTTGGAGCCCTGGCAACACTGACACTTGCCCCCCCCCTGTCCCCCTGCCCCCCCCCCATTCCCCTGGTCCCCCCTTTGTCCCCTAAGTCCCCCTCTCTCCCTTGGGGTCCCCCTGTCTCCTTGGTCCCCCTTGCCCCGCCCCCCCCCCAGGTTCCCCCTGGCCTCCATCCTCCACGGCCCTCCACCCACCCCTGGTCCCCCCTGGCCTCCATCCTCCACGGCCCCCCATCCCTTTCCCCCCCTCCTGGCTCCCCAGAGGGTCTGGTCTCTCTCAGGGACTGTTCGCTTGCCCCCCCCCGTAGTGATGGTTGCCCTGCTGAATGATCGCCCCCGGCAGCATGGGCTCTGAGAGCTGAGTCCACTCTCCCCACTCCTCCTCCACCTCCTCTACCTTCACCTCGCCGGGCGTGTTCTCTGACAGAACAGTTTGGTTGATACTTGGGAGGCGTTCTTCCTGGTGGGCGCTGGAGCGTCGGAACCCCGGGAGCCGGCGAGGCCCGGGGTCTGACACCTCTGTCAGCCGCGCTGACTCCCCCCCTCCGCCAGCCCTCCCTCTCCTCCCCCTGACACAGACTCCATTACTCGTGCGTCCGCTTCCGTGCGGCTCGTGACGTGGAGATTTCGTGCATGAGCAGAAGCGAGCGTCGCCCGAGCATGAGCCCCGTCGATGCCCGTGTGTGGATCTCACAACACTGACGCTCCCTCGACAGGGCTGGACTCACTCACAACACTGACGCTCCCTCGACAGGGCTGGACTCACTCACAACACTGACGCTCCCTCGACAGGGCTGGACTCACTCACAACACTGACGCTCCCTCGACAGGGCTGGACTCACTCACAACACTGACGCTCCCTCGACAGGGCTGGACTCACTCACAACACTGACGCTCCCTCGACAGGGCTGGACTCACTCACAACACTGACGCTCCCTTGACAGGGCTGGGCTGGACACTTTGATGTTCTCCCCGGCTGGGTTCTTTTTGTGGCATGAAATGGGTTGGCTTGAGCTTGCGTGCGGTGGATGTTTAGAACTCGTATCTCTCTGTTTACTCATACTGAATGTGAGAAACTCCAGGGAATTCATAAAAAAACATGCTTTTTGGTACCAGTGATTCTCTAATTGGTAGAGAGTTGCTTGCTTATTTTCTTCAAACTAATTAAAGTCATAGAACTCTTCTTGTGCTGTTTTTCAAACTGCAGCCAAGTTCTTTTACTGGAATGGAAGTGGACTTACTGGAAATGTCATCCATTTGTAATTTTTCTCTCTGTTAATCCTTCTTTAGTTTGGTTCGTTTTGGAAAAAGGTTTTCACCCTCCTCTCACCCCAGATCAAGCTGATTAAAAACATCTGGTCTTTTTCAAGACTTTAAAATCTGCTCACTGGAGTTTGTTGACAGAGAAGTCATGTTTGCCCAGAATCGGCCATTGTCTGAGAGAGTGTGTCTCTCTGTCAATCTGAATGTTCACTAATACGACTCACAAAGCCCTTCCCAAGATCCTTGTTGTGTACCTGCTCTGTGTGTATGTGTGTGTGTGTCTGCCTGAGTGAGTGAGTGTGTGTGTGTCCTGCCCCCCTAACTGTGCTGTGTTCCTCTGCAGGGTATCGAGGCCAGAAGGGGGAGAGAGGTCAGCTGGGTCTGGGGTTACCAGGAGCTCCTGGACCCACCGGACCTCCAGGTAACACTACACACTAGCTATAGACATACCAGGTAACACTACACACTAGCTATAGATACCAGGTAACACTACACACTACCTATATAGATACCAGGTAACACTACACACTAGCTATAGATACCAGGTAACACTACACACTACCTATATAGATACCAGGTAACACTACACACTAGCTATAGATACCAGGTAACACTACACACTACCTATATAGATACCAGGTAACACTACACACTAGTTATAGACATACCAGGTAACACTACACACTAGCTATAGAGATACCAGGTAACACTACACACTAGTTATAGATACCAGGTAACACTACACACTAGTTATACACATACCAGGTAACACTACACACTAGCTATAGAGATACCTGCACCACACACATTAGACCCCACCCCAGAACACGAGGCTGTTTGTCTTTCACAGTACCGACATGATGCTGCTGTTGTGAGGTGTACACAGATGTTCTATTGACAGCTATGCATCATGAGTCTGCTGCATCTGGGCCCCAGAGAGTTTCCAGAGGAGCTCATTACAGAAAGATACTTTTAGACCCACATATACAGCTGACACAACAGCCATTATGGAGTCCCAGATGACGGCTCACTTGTGTGAGTGTTCAGTCCAGTCCTCTGCTCCCTGTGTAGCCTGGATGCAGCGCCAGCAGAACACACCCCTTAGCATGACTCTCTGACTGTGCGTGTGTGTGTGTGTATGTTTGTGTGTGCTTGTGTGTGTACAAGCGTGCGCTTGTGCGAGTGTACATGTTTGTGTGTGTACTTGTTTTTGTGTATACATGTGTGTGCTTGTGTGTGTGTGTGTGTGTGTACCTGTGTGCGTGTACATGTGTGTGCTTGTGTGTACATGTGTGTGCTTGTGTGTGTGTACAAGTGTGTGCTTGTGTGTGTGCCTGTGTGTATGTGTGCTTGTGTGTGTGCCTGTGTGTATGTGTGCTTGTGTGTGTGCCTGTGTGTATGTGTGCTTGTGTGTGTGCCTGTGTGTATGTGTGCTTGTGTGTGTGCCTGTGTGTATGTGTGCTTGTGTGTGTTCCTGTGTGTATGTGTGCTTGTGTGTGTGCCTGTGTGTATGTGTGCTTGTGTGTATGTGTGCTTGTGTGTGTGCTTGTGTGTGTGTCCAGGTGGCCAGCCCTGTTCCCACCCTGTGTCTGTCTGTGCCTGTACAGGTCCACCAGGGGGCTCCACTCAGGGCCCGCCCGGCCTCCCTGGAGCCCAGGGGAGGTGTGACCCCAGCGACTGTCTCCACCCCTCCCCCCACTCCCTGAGGAATGGATAACCCTTCTCCTCCACCTCACCCCGCCTCACCAAGTCAGGGGGCCCCTTCATCCCCATCCAGCCAGGGGCCCCTCCACCAGGGCTCTACCCTGACCTGCACCTACCCTCCACCAGCCAGGATCAGGGGTCGCTGTGGGAGGAGGCGACCCAGCCCCCATCTCCCAGCATCCCTTGCTCTGAGCACCTACTGTACCAATTACTGCAGGGCTTAAAGCGAATTTCAATTGATTTTGTTCAGGTTTTTAAACAATTCTATTCATGTGAATATGATAAACATCCTTCACTGTAATTATAATCATTATCTATGATAGGCTGTTATGTGCTTGTAATTTATTTCTCGTTTTCACTCTCCCACCGTGACCTAATGCATTCCATAGTGGTTCATATTATTCTGATTCATATTAAGTCTTTCAAGACCGTGAAATGAATTTGTTTCTTTAAGTAATTCTGTCTGAAAAACATTTGACTTAATGATTTCATGCCTCTTCAGTGGCTGGCTGTGTACACGTCTGGCCTCTTTCAGATAACTTATTGTGCTTGACAACAAGAAGTTGTTGTTGTTGTTGTGATGTGTGTGTGCGTGCATGTGCACAAGTGTGTGTGTGCCCAAGTGGGCAAGCACGCCTGTGAAAACGTTTTCTTTTATGCTTCTGAATTTCTGTATGCCGAAGTGCTGATCTGACTGAACTAACCATCAGTAACGCCTGCTAGCTGAGACACGTCCTGTTTGTAGAAGACGTGTGTGACCTTTTAGGGGTCGCTGTTGTTAGATCCATCCTAGGAGACTAGCGGGTAGAGTCAGCCTGTCGGGCCTGGAGGAGCTGGGGTCTGTTTCATCTGCCCTCACCATCTCTCCATGGTAGATCTCCCCTCACCATCTCTCCATGGTAGATCTCCCCTCACCATCTCCCCGTGGTAGATCTTCCCCTCATTGCCTCTCCATGGTAGATCTCCCCTCACCATCTCTCCATGGTAGATCTCCCCTCACCATCTCTCCATGGTAGATCTCCCCCCACCATCTCTCCATGGTAGATTTCCCCTCACCATCTCTCCATGGTAGATTTCCCCTCACCATCTCTCCATGGTAGATCTCCCCCCACCATCTCTCCATGGTAGATTTCCCCTCACCATCTCTCCATGGTAGATCTCCCCTCACCATCTCTCCATGGTAGATCTCCCCCACCATCTCTCCATGGTAGATTTCCCCTCACCATCTCTCCATGGTAGATCTCCCCTCACCATCTCTCCATGGTAGATCTCCCCCCACCATCTCTCCATGGTAGATCTCCCCTCACCATCTCTCCATGGTAGATCTCCCCTCACCATCTCTCCATGGTAGATCTTCCCCTCATTGCCTCTCCACCTCTCTCTCTACATGCATCTCCTAGTGAGCGTTGACATCTGCCTCCTCCTGAAGACGTTGACTGAGCCGAAGCCCGTTCAGTATGGTTGCTTGTGGTTGTTCAGCTGGATGAAGGTGCAGTCACAGGTAGCTGTCTCCCTACGTCCCCTCTCCATTCACCCCGGGGGCGCAGCATAGCCAGAGCCACTAGCAGGGTGGGACATGCTCAGAACTCCAACTGGGATTCAATACTTTGGGGTACGCTTGATTGTGTTACCCAGTGCACTGAAAAGTATGGAGAGGTCCCCCAAAAATGTCCCAAGAGAGGGAAATCGAACGCGCCTTCACGCAGATCCACCTGGGTGTGGTTGGAGGAGACAGATGGCAGGTGTTGTTTACATGGTTTATGCAGAGATCCTTACAGGAAGGTCTTTGTGGTCTTTGCTTCATCTATTCCTCCTCAAGACCTTGAAACATATTTAAACATGTCCGCATGGGTGCTATATTATGCAGATGTAGATTTTCAGCCGTAAGATATCGTGTTATGAATATCTTAACTGCATTATTCTTTTGCTTTGGGATTTTGCTTTCTTTCGGTGGAATGATTTTCACCCAAAATCTACTTGAACGTTGTTTTGATTCAATATTTATTTAAGATTCAAATTGTATTTATTTTACACTGCTTCTCCCCCCGTACTCCGACTTGACAGAGAATCCCTGCACATATACATTTCTCTTTGCCGTTTGGATTTAAAATTAATTGAGTTTAAGAGTTTAAGTTTTAAGGAAGTGAAAAAGACATGTTCTAGAAAGCTCCAGAGACAAAGAGTTCCAGATCTCCTCCGTTGTTGGGCCTCCTTCGCCAGGCACGGTTCTTTTATCCAAATCCAAAGCGACATATACAGGGTTTATTTGAATCTGTTGATCGGCAGTCACATGCTACACGACTGAGCCGTCCCCGAAGCTGCTGCACCCCCTCGTACCAGTCAGTCAGAACAACACGCTTAGTTGACAAGCTGTAGATTAGAGCTAGACTGTACTTCCATACCACTGCACCAGCTGCTGCCTGTCGGTCGGAGGGGCCTGTGTGACAGTGAGTGAGCCGTGGCAGGGTGGATGGGCATGGCTGAGCTACATGGAGACGTGTGGCGGTGGGGCTGATGTATCTGGTAATAGAAGGCTTTCGGATCGTCTGCTTTAGAGTCACAGTCTGTCTTCAGAGCTGTGCCGAGGCTGAAGGCTTTAAAGTTCAAAGAAATACGCTTCTACATCCTTTTCTTTCTGCTGTGATTAAAGTTTGAGAAGTCATGTGGGTGTATCAGACATTTTGAGATGTTTTAAGATGTATTTGACTGCATCCCTCCTGTGTCCCACCCTGAGAAATCATTTCATTAAGTATGTTTTGCTTTGTTCATTTCGTATCAGGAAGAGAGTCAGCACAGACACCTCTCTCATCTCTCTCTCTCTCTCATCTCTCTTTCTCTGTTTCCTCCTCTCCCTGTGCTCATCTCTCCATCTCCCTCTCTACCTCTATCTCTCTCAGATAAAAATGTTTTCTCATGTTTAAACTAATTATTGTTCTTTGAAAAATACGTCTTTGTTAGTAAACTGCACAGGAGCCGGAACACACTGTTAAACCCACCCTGATTCTCTCTCTCCTTTTCTCTCTCTCCCTGCACCTCTCTCTCTCTCTCCCTGTGCTTCTCCCTCTCTCCCCCCCCTCTCTCTCTCTCCCTCTCTCTCTCCCTGTGCTTCTCTCTCTCTCTTTCTCTCTCCCTCTCTCTCCCTGTGCTTCTCTATGTCTCTCTCCCTGTGCTTCTCATCATTTGTGGGTAGAAAGAGCCCCCTACTGGGTGTTTGGCCTTTTCTTCATTTTACAGAAAGATAAAAGAGTGATTATTCAGTAGCATGATTATTTACTGTTTCGTGATTTCTATTTATTTGTCTCCTGTTTTCCAGGAGACAGGTGGGAGAATGTTCGCTCCATCTCCTATCGTTGTTATCATTGCTGATGTTTTCCACCTTTTTACCACTTGTTTTTCTCGTGAATATATTTTGATTGCGTGTGACAATAGTTCTATGGAGTAGGCCAGCTCAGAAAGAAAGACCTAGAAAGGCCAGCTCAGGACCTCCAGAGAGAAAGACCTAGAAAGGTCAGCTCAGGACCTCCAGAGAGAAAGACCTAGAAAGGCTTGAGGCTCCTGTCACCTGTCTGTCACTCCTGTCACTCCAGAGTCCGCTGTGGTGAGGTTCTGTTTTCACCCTGGCATGTGTGGCATGTGTAGATAAACCTTACGATCGATGACGTGTAGCGTTTGACGCGGTCGGGCCTGCTAGCCCCTCTGCCCCTGTGGGCGAGTGTGGACACCCGGAGCAGGAAGAGAATCTCAGTGTGTGTCCGTGTTGCGACACCCTGGACTCGAACCAGAACGAAGGTGTCCATCTTCACTCAAGGCCACGGAGTTTTTGTCCTGTTTATAATCCTAACACGTTTCCAATCTCTTTTTTGGTGTTTTTTTTCTGTTCATTGATTTCTTAACGTTTGAGAGTGGGGTTTTTTCTATGTCCAACATCTACCTCATTTGAGGCTGAGTTTGTCTTCGGCTGGCGATGGTCGTATTTGTGTTTCTGGCAGTAGACTCTCCTCTCTGTCTGCTTCCACACCACATAAGCTACTTGCTGACCTCACCTCACCTCAGACAGGGGAAGCCTAACGACTGAGCCAAACTGGGTGTTTGTCAAACAGATTGATGGAAAGTACCGGAGAGAACGATCGATCTGGTTGATTTGATGGATGAGAAGCATGCTGTGAGTGTTTCACACATGGAGTCTTGAGGCTGCAGGAGCTTCGAGTCTGCAGACGTGTAGGAAATGTTCTCCATTTCTTTCTTCTCCTGCATCCTGTTGGTTCTGATAAGACTTCACCTCCCTCGCACTTGTACCACAACGTTCTTTCAGTCATTTTGATTTGTTGGTAAAGAATGCAACTCAACACTGTGTGGATTAAATGTGTACCGAATGTAAACTCAGTTTTTTTTTATTTTGTAACGCTTTCTTGAAATTGTAATGCTGTTAGCTATCCTGGCATGTTGGTCTCCATGAGGGGGTTGGCTGGAGTTCAACATGTGTGTGCTGGATCTATGCATGGCTGTTTGCTTCAAGTGGCACTCTGACACTGCATAACACCGTTTTCAAAATCTGATTGTGTATTATTTATGTTCGTACATTTTTAACAGCTTTGTACTTTTATTTCTGTACATTTCCTGTGATTTTTCATGTTGCAATTACTTCATAAAGAATCTCTGATAACTGGAAAGAAGTTTTCAAACTGACCTCTTCAAGGTTTTATTTGAGTGAACAATTCATTAAAAAAACATGATTTTTTTCAAATGCTCTTTGCTCTTTCTCATATTTGTACAAACAGCAATGTAATTCCCTAGTAATACCACTGTAATAAATACTAACACTTATCAGAACGCATCAGGGAACAAGGGCAGCAAGTCCATCGGTCTCTGAGGAGACCAGGTGGAAAGAAGACCGACTCTACCCATGTTACTCTGCCCTTATGTCAAAACAAATCCTTTTTAATGTAAATGAGACACATTCATCACAAAGGCTTTAGAGGCGTTTTGTAGGGAATTATTATCGACCACAATGCCAAGAATTTACAGAGATTTACAGTAAAACAGTGTACAGTATTCAGTGTAACTTGGAGTGTTCTGTCTGAGCCCCCCCGCACACCCTCTCAGGAGGAACTGGTAACAGTAACAGTCACACAGTTCATCTTTGCTAAACAGCTCAGCACATTAGAACAATTACAAAAAGCACTTAATGGAGGCAATCCAGATGTAAATGTGTGATGGGGGTCTGAGAGAGGCTTGGGGGCCAGGTGGGGGTGGGGTTGCCACTGGCATTGACCACTTACATGAAAGAGTGCAGGGTGGATAGCACACGGGATGTAAGTAAAGAGGGGATGAAAGGATGGAAGCGAATATAGACGGCTGTTCAGGTGCAACATTTCATTTCTTCAAAGTATTGTCACCCCGTTTAAAAACAGATGTCAGGTTAAAAAAAAGAACAGAAAAACAGATCATCCATCCAGTGTTCCCCAGTCAGATGGAAGTAGCAATAACAGAACTGGCGGAGAGCGGTTGTTGTGGCGATTGTTGCAGTGTTGGAAGTGGAAGGCTGCTTGAGATGAGCATGTTCCCTGGGTGACAGGCCTCAGATACGGAGGGAGGGAGGGAGGGAGGGGGGGGGGAGGGAGGGAGGGGGGAGGGAGGGAGGGGGGAGGGAGGCAGGGAGGGAGGGAACCAGACTAGACAGACTGTGGCACAACGACAGTATCATGGAGGAAGAGACGGATGGAGCGATGGAGGGAGGGAATGTTGTGTGCACCCAGTGTGTGTAGCTGTGTGTCTCTAGTCTCTGTGTGTGTCTGCTCGTGTCCCAGACGGCAGCTTAGTTCCCCGCAGGGCCCTTCAGGCTGGAGTCCTGCACGGCCCCCGGACGAACGTTGCATGACGAGGGGTCGCAGTAGCCGTTGGGCCCAGCACCACCAGGAGAGCCAGGGACGCCAGTCTGGCCGGGGACCCCTGGAGGCCCTCGCTCTCCGTCACGTCCCTCCTGACCGTACCCTGGCTTCCCTGGCTCGCCTGCAGGGGGAGGGGGGTTACATAAAGACTGAGTCACAGCTGTGATCATGTGATGGGGGTGATCATGTGATCTTGTGTTCATGTGACTCACCGGGAAGACCGGGAGGTCCTGGAATGCCCTTAGGCCCTCGCACCATGGGTCCTCGGTCACCTCTGTCACCAATCTCACCTGCACACACACGCACACACATGTAATTAATACTACAACACAAAGGAGTTACTTTTAGATATTCTAATTGAGTTATGTTTGATAAACAACAGACTTAAGTGCTCGTAATAGTCCTACCCTTGGGTCCCTTGACTCCCAGGAGTCCTGGAGGCCCTTTGAGGCCTGGGAGTCCCCTAGCGCCAGCCTGCCCAGGGAAGCCACTGTCTCCTTGGGATCCGGGGGGACCGGGGGGCCCAGGCTTACCAGGTAGGCCGGCCGCGCCAGACTCCGGCCTTCTAAGACTGGCAGCAAGCTGAGCCAGCTGCTCTGTAGACACAGAGAGAGAGGATGGAGAAGTTATAGCTACAGTACTACAACACTGTAGTCACAGAGAGAGAGAGAGACAGAGAGAGAGAGAGAGAGAGAGAGAGAGAGAGAGAGGATGTAGATGTTCTAGATACAGCACAACATGAACCAAACACCCAAATCATGTATTGTAAAATGTAATGGTGTCTCCAGCTTTACTTTTCTAAACAGTCAATTCTAATTTGCAGTCGGAGAGGAGAAAAATAGCCTCCTATCCCCTTTACTTATTTTTTACATTTCTCACGTCCCATGGTGCTTCCGTAACCACGGCACACAGCAAATAAAACTCTGCTCCTTTCTATCAGCGACAGAGACTAAACACATTCTCGATCCAAAATGTCCACCACAGATTCCCCGGCTTCTCAGTCCGCTTGGCTGAGCTATTCTGATCCTCAGCCCCCCGCTGCTCTGATCAACATTCAAGCGAAGGCCGCTTCGCTGAACTTTTAAAGAATTCCACTCATCCATCCAGGCTCAAGAGAAGCACATTTCTGGTCTGCTGGAAGCTAAATTAAATTTTCAGCAGATGGGGAATAAAAAAGTCATGAGTTTAGGAGATGAATGTAGGAGGAGGTGGGGGAGGGGGAGATTTAAGAGGAGGGAGAGAAGGAGAGGGGAAAGGGGGCAGGGGGAGGAGGAGGGAGAGGTTGCAGCCTTTCTGAGTTGCAGGTGGGGAATCTCTCATCCATCACAGAAACAAAGACTGAAGCATATTTCAGATTTCTGCCCTGATCTCTCTGGAGCATCTGCTCGTTTTCAAAGCACCCAGAGACAGAGAGAGAGAAGGAAAGAGAGACAGAGAGAGAGAGCGGTGGGGAAAAAAAGAGAGAGAGTGAGAGGTGGGAGACAGAGAAGTGGGAGGGACAGAGAAGTGGGAGAGAGGGACAGAGGAGAGATGGGAGAAAGGTGGGAGAGAGAGAGGGAAGGAGAGAGGCGGGAGAGAGAGGGAGAAAGATGGACGAGGGGCATAGGGGGTGTCACTTAGAGAGAGAGAAAGATAGAGAGGTGGTGAGAAGTAGAGAAGTAGGAGAAGTAGAATGAGGGCAGTAGGAGCTGGTAGAGGAGGAGGAGGGGGAATACCTTACCTTGCATCACTCTCATGCAGACCTGTCGTATGTGCTGGTCACTTGGCTCTTTGCCCTAAGGACAAGGAGGAAGTGACATCAGACAGCTTCCATAACAACATACTTGTTTTTGGAGGGATAAGACTGTGGGATAAATCATACAAAGTCATTCATACTTTTTGCCATCATTGTTTTTGTCCAGGCATGATTAAGCCTGTTCGATAAGGTCTGTCTTTGGGGCACATATATTCTGTATATGATACTCTTACAGTCAGATATCATATAAAGACAATATTGAAGTAAAATCTATAAAAAATACAATGAAAAAAAAATATATATATACACATAAATGCACAATATATATACACAATATATACAGATAAATGAATATTTTAAAAATAAAATAAAAATGGACGAAACACCCTTCAACCATGTTATGAGTGTTGGCGTTGCATAGTTTGTCCATCAGATGGCACTCTACAACGTCCCTGTTCAAAGGACTTTAAGTTCCATAATCTTAAATTTGTATTTTTATAAATTGTATTTATCAGAACTATAATATATGTTGATGTTCCTCTGTTCTGCTGTGACAATAAAACAAGCAAATTTAATTTTGAAACTGCATTATCATATTATTTTAGTGAGGACTCATAAATCACTACCCATAACGGTAACACTTTATTTGAAGTTGCGTTAATGACAGTGTCATGACACTGTCATAGCACTGTCATAACCATGACATGACACATGAAAAGATGTTTATATATGTTCATGCATGTATCATTAGGTGTCATTCGGTGAATTATGTCATTTCTCCTCCCTTGGTCTCCTATCTCCTCTCCTGTATTTTCCTTCTGCCCTGTTCTCCCTACTTACCTAACCCTAACCCTTGAGTCTAGTTCTCTTCTTTACTGACCCCCTCTCCGTACCCTTACCTCAACCCCTCCTGTTTCTTACCTAATCTTGACTCCCACCTCTGCCCTGACCCCAACCCTTCTCTGACCTTGCCTCCATCCTCTTCCTACCTCCTCTCCGACCGCTCCCTCTAACCCCAACCTCTCCTCTTTCTTACCTCTTTCTTACCTGACCATAAGTCCGGGAAAGACATCACAAACAATGTCAACCTTGCATAAGAAATGACATAATTCACCGAATGACACCATTCATGAACATTCATAAACATATTTTCATGTGTCATGTCATGGTTATGACAGTGCTATGACAGTGTCATGACACTGTCATTAACGCAACTTCAAATAAAGTGTTACCCAAATAACTAATGTTAGGGAAATCTGTTTATGTTTTGTTACGTGTTTCTGGATTTATATATATATCGGCCCATATATCGGAATATCAGATTTTTAAATCACTAAATCTTCTTATCCGTATCGGCCTTAAAAATATTTTATTGGTCGGGCTCTAATTAATATAATGTATTTTTATAAACCCTTGTTAAATGATTCACTGTCCCTATAGTACTGCTACTTGTGTAGACTAAAACATTGAGTTATATTCCGTAAACCCTATCTCTATGATTCACAGTATGTAGCGATACATATCTAGACTAGCATATGCGGGTATATCCCGTAAACCCTGGCTCTGTAACTTGGGGGTACTTACTGCTGGTCCCTGGGATCCCCTGATGCCAGGAGCGCCCCTGTTTCCCTGCATGCCGCGGGGCCCAGGGGTCCCTGGAGGGCCCTCGATGCCAGGCTGCCCTCGGCTGCCCTCAGGGCCTCGGTTGCCAGGCTCTCCAGGGTTACCCACCTGCAGGGTTAGAAAACACCCTATCAGAAGCTGCGTGCGTGAAGGGGATTGTATACAAACTTGGCAACAGCTTACGTTGTGTTAAGTTTGCCCTTCCCTCTCCTTGTCTGTTTGTCGTGTCGATTTGTACGATAATACAAACCTGAGTAGACTTAGGTAGCAAACTAATTGGAACAGTCTCTGGATATGCAACAACTGGGTATTTTCTGAAATTCTTGTTTTCAGGATTGCGTCAACTCAAATCCACTGAGGTGGCTGGTCGCTAGCAGCTAGTGACAGCTAGCAGCTAGCTACAGCTAGCGGTCACAACTCACCGCTCCCTTGGGCCCGGACTCTCCCTGGTCCCCCTACAGAACCAGACATGAACACAAAACACTTTCAGAACAGACAGACACAGACAAACCCAGGTACATGGATTTACACTCTATTCACTGTACAAGATGTGCCAGGTGTGGTGGTACTGCAGGTGTGATGTGGTGGTACTGTACCAGGTGTGGTGGTACTGCAGGTGTGATGTGGTGGTACTGTACCAGATGTGGTGGTACTGTACCAGGTGTGGTGGTACTGCAGGTGTGATGTGGTGGTACTGTACCAGATGTGGTGGTACTGTACCAGGTGTGGTGGTACTGCAGGTGTGATGTGGTGGTACTGTACCAGGTGTGGTGGTACTGTACCAGATGTGGTGGTACTGCAGGTGTGATGTGGTGGTACTGTACCAGGTGTGGTGGTACTGTACCAGGTGTAGTATGGTGGTACTGTACCAGGTGTGGTGGTACTGTACCAGATGTGGTGGTACTGTACCAGGTGTAGTATGGTGGTACTGTACCAGGTGTGGTGGTACTGTACCAGGTGTAGTGTGGTGGTACTGTACCAGGTGTAGTATGGTGGTACTGTACCAGGTGTGGTGGTACTGTACCAGATGTGGTGGTACTGTACCAGGTGTAGTATGGTGGTACTGTAACAGGTGTGGTGGTACTGTACCAGGTGTCGTGTGGTGGTACTGCAGGTGTGGTGGTACTGTACCAGGTGTGTGGTGGTACTGTACCAGGTGTAGTATGGTGGTACTGTACCAGGTGTGGTGGTACTGTACCAGGTGTAGTGTGGTGGTACTGTACCAGGTGTAGTATGGTGGTACTGTACCAGGTGTGGTGGTACTGTACCAGATGTGGTGGTACTGTACCAGGTGTAGTATGGTGGTACTGTAACAGGTGTGGTGGTACTGTACCAGGTGCCGTGTGGTGGTACTGCAGGTGTGGTGGTACTGTACCAGGTGTCGTGTGGTGGTACTGTAACAGGTGTGGTGGTACTGTACCAGGTGCCGTGTGGTGGTACTGCAGGTGTGGTGGTACTGTACCAGGTGTCGTGTGGTGGTACTGCAGGTGTGGTGGTACTGTACCAGGTGTCGTGTGGTGGTACTGTACCAGGTGTAGTGTGGTGGTACTGCAGGTGTGGTGGTACTGTACCAGGTGTGTACCAGATTCAGAAGTGTGGACGATAACTTACAACTTCTCCTTTGTCTCCTGAAGTTCCCTCAGACCCTTGCTCTCCCTGAGAACACACGCACGCACACCACACCCACACGCACACACGCACACCACACACACACACACGTACAGACACACGCACACACACGGAAACACATGGAAAGAACATGAATCATTTTCATCATAAACATGAACATTGTATAAAGCGTCTAAAGGGATGAAGAGGTCGTCGTACCGTCTCTCCTTTAGGCCCCAGAGAACCACCTTCTCCCTGGAACAGACAAACAACAACCTCAGAGCAAGCCAACAGGTCACACTCAACAGGTCACACTTCTCTCAGCATTTGACTGTTTAAAAGCAGCGTTGTGTAGACATGACTGTCATTTCGACACTAGAGGGAGCCAAGTAGCTATTCTGTTCCTCATTATCGCGCGCACTTCTGATGATCTGCTTTTGGACGGTCAGATGGGACATTTGACCTTCCTTTGACAATAGGCAAAACATTGTCTGAACGTGTCAGGACCCACTGGAAGTTTGGGGGTCCTGTTGTCATTGTGTTCACCTCACCCCTGTGATCTCTGATGTCATCATCACCTCACCCCTGTGATCTCTGATGTCATCTCACCTCACCCCTGTGATCTCTGATGTCATCATCACCTCACCCCTGTGATCTCTGATGTCATCATCACCTCACCCCTGTGATCTCTGATGTCATCATCACCTCACCCCTGTGATCTCTGATGTCATCATCACCTCACCCCTGTGATCTCTGATGTCATCATCACCTCACCCCTGTGATCTCTGATGTCATCATCACCTCACCCCTGTGATCTCTGATGTCAGGGGTGAGGTGAGTCATCAGGGACTCAGGACTTCAGGAGGGTTCTGCATCATTACAGTGTTTGATGTCCCTTCAGTGGAACATCAAGCTTGTGTGTATGATACTAGACTGTGTGTGTGTGTGTGTGTGTGTGTGTGTGTGTGTGTGTGTGTGTGTGTGTGTGTGTGTGTGTGTGTGTGTGTGTGTGTTGAGACTAGCTAGAGGTGAGGAGTGTGTGTATGTGACTAGCTAGAGGTGTGTGTGTGTGTGTGTGTGTGTGACCAGCTAGAGGTGTGTGTGTGTGTGACCAGCTAAAAGTGAGGAGTGTGTGTGAGACTAGCCAGAGGTGAGGAGTGTGTGTGTGTGTCCAGCTAGAGGTGTGTGTGTGTGTGTGTTACCCTCTCTCCCTTTACTCCAGGAAGCCCAGGGGGTCCAGGGATGCCAGGAAGACCCAGGTCACCTTTAGGTCCCTGCGAAGACCAGATAGGAGGCAGGAGGTAGGATACGAGATAGAGGAGATAGGAGATAGGATGCGAGATAGAGACGATAGGATATAGGATCCGTAGGAGGGAGGAAAGAGGAGATAGTACGGAGGAGACAGGAGTTAGGAGATAGGAAACAAGTGCTACACATATTGACACTTATTGCAACAACAGTTCAAAAAACAGAACATTATTGGTTAAAAGCCTGAGTCTACATTCTTCTTTTGTGTGTCCCTCCCGGCACACGTTTGATGTGGTCCCTGTGTGAGAGAGGAATGCCAAGGGAACAGAGGGCTCTTTCAGCCTGCAGGACGGCCCTCCTGTCTCCTCTTACTGAAGAAACAGCCCTGCCGTGAGACCTCCCCCAGCCCTGCCCTGGAGAGAATACCTCCCTACCATCCTCTCTACCGGATCCATGAGCCTTCAGTCTGTAACAGTTTGTAACAGTCTATAAGAGTGTGTAACGACCAGTAATGGCCAGTAGGTCTTTCACACCCTGTAATACTTTCAGTTGGAGTCTGTAACAGTGTGTCACAGCTGGTAACCATCTTTAAGAGCCTGTAATGATCTGTAACAGTTTGACTCTTGTTTGACTCTACAGTATATACAAGTCTGTAACTATATTTAATGGTCTGGTTGATGTCTGTAACAGTATGTAAAAGTCTAGAACAATCTGTAACAGTCTGCAGTAGTCGTAACGCTCTGGTTACTGTCGGTAACAGGCAGCAGCTTACCCTTGCGCCTGGTCTTCCTTGAGGTCCACCTGGTCCCTGTTCTCCGACGTCGCCCTGGAGACAGAAAAAGGGGAGATAGAAAAGGTTTTTCAATATTCAGTTTATGTTTCAACCAATAACGAGTGTCCCCACGCCAGCATCATACTCACCGGCCCTCCAATCGGCCCCACCGAGCCCAGCACGCCCTGCTCTCCTTGCTCTCCCTGGGGGACGGACACAACCAATCAATCAATATTTATAGAGCATGTTGAAAACCAACCACGGCTGACCAAAGTGCTGTATGGGAGGTCAAATAAGAATCACAGACAAACTCAGCATAAACGATATAGATAAAAGTTAAGAAATCTCAAATGAAACCGTACACAATTCTATGGTCGCAATTTGGGGTTGAGAAAGATAGAACTAAGAATATGGCAAGTGCCAAGGGCAGAAACATGAAGGACTGCAGACGACATGTCACAAACCCTGAGACACAGACAAGTCCCACTCTGACCTCCGACCTCTGACGGGCAAGATGCAGTGTTCGTGTGGTGCAGCAGGACTCACCTGTCTACCCGCAGAGCCCATGGTTCCTAGCAGGCCCGAGTCTCCAGAGCTGCCCTGCAATCACACACACACACATCAGGGTACAGAGCTTGTGGGAACCAAGGAGACATTCTGCTACCTTCAGAGAAACAGATGGTTTACCTTATCTCCTCCAAGACCTTTAGGCCCAGGGACTCCTGGCAGCCCCTGAGGAATGATGGAGAACAGACCGACAAGGACAAGGTT
This sequence comes from Mallotus villosus, assembly GCA_903064625.1. Lineage (NCBI taxonomy): Eukaryota > Metazoa > Chordata > Actinopteri > Osmeriformes > Salangidae > Mallotus > Mallotus villosus. Next base: position 45,943 of record CAEFZP010003993.1, read on the forward strand.
AGAACGCTCTGAGATGTGAACACACTGTCCCTATAGGGACGCTGTTCAGAAGGACGTTCTCATGCTCTGTGTTGTTTCAGAGTTCATGATGAAGAGAGAAGGAACCTGTACTCATGTGTGTCCAATCAGAGTGCCGGTTGGAGGGGGCTTGAAGGTCATACTTACAGGAAGTCCCTGCAGGCCGACCTCCCCAAGGGATCCTGCCTTCCCCAACGACCCCTGCAGACACACAGGAGAGGATCAGCATCACACTAACCACCCTTGACAACTGCAGCTGAGGCCTGCGTTCATCCACTTCAACCCACACAACATCCCATAATAGCAGCGGTAACTCCCACTAACAAGCCCACATAATTCCCTAGGAAACCATCACAGAGTGAAATCAAGCCCAAACTTTGGACTACCCTCATTCCCTGCAAATCCCTGATCTGAGAGGGAGGGGGAAAGGAGGGAGTAGGAAGTGGGCCAGTGAGGTGTTGTGGTGGTCCTACCTTAGCTCCTGGCATCCCCGGGATACCCTCACGGCCATCCACACCCGGCAAGCCCTGGAAACACAAACAGGTCAACAAGGAAACGCCTGAGATCCTACAGCAGCTGAGAGGATGTTCCTGTTGTGTCTCGTAATCTACAGGCCGTTCCTGGACTCGAACCACTGAACCACTGATGGAACGCCATACCTCTGGTCCTAGATAACCAGCTGTACTTACTATATACACTATTTGTACGTGGCTGTGGATAAAAGCGACTGCTAAATGAAATAAAGGTCAAATGTAACTTGAACAGATCCCTTCGATAGCGCCAGCGCTTGACAGTGAGGACATGAATGTGTGCATCCAGCTGCTGGTGACGACGGGAGAGATGCACGCTACTCACCCCCTCTCCCTTGGGCCCTGGGACGCCGGTGATCCCACGTGATCCTTGAGGCCCCTAGACCAGACCATCAAAACAGCATTAGAGCATCACAGTATGATAAGGACCCTGTCACAGCATCACAGTATGATAATGACCTTGTTAGAGCATCACAGTATGATAGTGACCTTGTTAGAGCATCACAGTATAATAAGAACCCTGTTAGAGCATCACAGTATGATAATGATCTTGTTAGGGCATCACAGTATGATAATGATCTTTTAGAGCATCACAGTATGATAATGACCTTGTTAGAGCATCACAGTATGATAAGGACCCTGTTTAGAGCATCACAGTATGATAATGACCTTGTTAGAGCATCACAGTATGATAGTGACCTTGTTAGAGCATCACAGTATAATAAGGACCCTGTTAGAGCATCACAGTATGATAATGATCTTGTTAGGGCATCACAGTAAGATAATGATCTTTTAGAGCATCACAGTATGATAATGATCTTGTTAGAGCATCACATTATGATAATGATCTTTTAGAGCATCACAGTATGATAATGACCTTGTTAGAGCATCACAGTATGATAATGATCTTTTAGAGCATCACAGTATGATAATGACCTTGTTAGAGCATCACAGTATGATAATGATCTTGTTAGAGCATCACATTATGATAATGATCTTTTAGAGCATCACGGTATGATAATGACCTTGTTAGAGCATCACAGTATGATAATGATCTTTTAGAGCATCACAGTATGATAATGATCTTGTTAGAGCATCACAGTATGATAATGATCTTGTTAGAGCATCACAGTATGTTAATGACCTTGTTAGAGCATCACAGTATGATAATGACCTTGTTAGAGCATCACAGTATGATAATGATGGCATTTAGAGCGTCACCGTTTGTCGAGGAGGTCATGTGAGCTAGCCCACGGGGTCCTGCCAGCATGCAGAGGGTCTGGGTGTGTTTCAGATACTCACCCCGTCTCCTTTAGGACCGGACTCCCCCATCACACCCCTCTGGCCTTGGTCACCCTGCAACGCAGCATGAGACCAGGGTCACATCAGTCACTGTTACTATCCTCATTCACTGATTCATTACGAGGATGATTTCAGATTGACTCAAACACTCTGACTCAAGCCCACTGTGAGACTGTTCCAGGCCTGTGTTGATGTTGTCATGTGACACAGTACCAAGGTTAGACAGCAACTTGTTCAAATGTATTTGAAATATTACAATGATCATAAAACCACACCACAATCTTGTTCCCTACTTTTACATAAATGACCAAAGAGACTGACTGCAACAGCTGTTTCCCATCCCAGTATATATAAGTATGTGTGTGTTACACTGTATCTCTATGATATTTCATTGAAAGAATGACCTCCCTGATATAAAGAGGTGAGAGGGACAGAGGAGATACTCACAGTGGCTCCTGAGACCCCCAGAGGGCCTGGTTCTCCATCGTGGCCCCTGGCCCCCTGTCAGAGACGGGGGAGGAGGAGTCAACACAGCGCGAGAGAAAACCTGTGTGTGCGTGTCTGAGTCTCTGTGGCTTCCACAGCTGTCAGTGTGTGATGTTCAGCCAAGAGGATCATGGCGTATCTACTGCCGTGGCTGGAGCTGAGCTAGGACCTGAGAAGGTGTGGTGGCTCTTACCAACTCTCCCTTGGAGCCCATCATCCCTGTAGACCCTCGGATACCCTGGGGACCCTGGACACAAACACAACAACAACTGGGACATCAAAAACGACATCGACTACGACATCAACACCAACGTGAACCCCAAGACGGACGGTGTTGCGGTCACAGAGGCTATACGGCAGGACGAGAGTCACCAGGCCGTCCGTAACGTGTGCGTTGGTGTTTACATCAGCCTGGTTGACAGTGATTATTCGAATGAATCTGTGTTTGCGGGAGAGCTGTCCGGGGCGACAGCAAACTAAAGGGTGCGTGTGGAGTTGAGGGTGCATGAGAGGACCTCACCGTGGGCCCTTGTGATCCGAGCTCCCCCAAGCTGCCCTGGTCTCCCTCCTCGCCCTGGGAACGACACAAGCACATCAAGGGTTCAAAAATGTCAGGGCTCATTGGGGACACTGGCTACAACTGAGGCTGTCCTGCAGAGTTTTGGGTGCAGGGTGTGTGTCGTGTAGGAAAGAGATTTTTGAATGAAACATAGGTTGTCTGTGATTTAAGAAGGCTTCTTTAACCCGACTGTTTCCTCGTCTCAGCCTGGAGCTGACGGCTGTACCTTGTGCCCTTGTTTCCCTGGCTCTCCTGAGTCTCCTTTCCCACCTTTGTGGCCCTGGAATCACAAGGCGCCAGCAGCTTTAACATTGCTAGTGGCACGTTTACATCTGTAGGAACATGTTTACATCTCTAATAGCATGTTTACATGTCTAGTAGCATGTTTACATCTGTAGGAACATGTTTACATCTCTAATAGCATGTTTACATCTGTAGGAACATGTTTACATCTGTAGGAACATGTTTACATCTCTAATAGCATGTTTACATTTCTAGTAGCACGTTTACATCTGTAGGAACATGTTTACATCTGTAGGAACGTGTTTACATCTCTAATAGCAGCTTTAACATTGCTAGTGGCAAGTTTACATCTGTAGGAACATGTTTACATCTCTAATAGCATCTCTAACAGTATCTCTAACAGTATCTCTAACAGCATCTCTAACAGCATCTCTAACAGCTTCTCTACATCTCCAACAGCATCTCTAACAGCATCTCTAACAGCTTCTCTACATCTCTAACAGCATCTCTACATCTCTAACAGCATCTCTAACAGTATCTCTAACAGCATCTCTAACACCATCTCTAACAGCATCTCTAATAATATCTCTAACAGTATATCTAACAGCATATCTAACAGCATCTCTAACAACATCTCTAGCAGCATCTCTTACAGCATCTCTAATAATATCTCTAACAGTATATCTAACAGCATATCTAACAGCATCTCTAACAACATCTCTAACAGCATCTCTTACAGCATCTCTAACAGCATCTCTATCAGGAACACATCTCTACATCTCTAACAGCATCTCTAACAGCATCTCTAACAGCATCTCTAACAGTATCTAACAGTATCTCTAACAGCATCTCTAACAGCATCTCTACATCTCTAACAGCATCTCTAACAGCATCTCTAACAGCATCTCTAACAGCATCTTTACATCTCTAACAGCATCTCTACATCTCTAACAGTATCTCTAACAGCATCTCTAACAGCATCTCTAACAGCATCTTTACATCTCTAACAGCATCTCTACATCTCTAACAGCATATCTAACAGCATATCTAACAGCATCTCATTAACAGCATCTCTATCAGGAACAAATCTCTACATCTCTAACATCATCTCTAACAGCATCTCTAACAGCATATCTAACAACATCTCTAACAGCATCTCTAACACCATCTCTAACAGCATCTCTAATAATATCTCTAACAGCATCTCTAACAGCATCTCTAACAGCATCTCTAACAGCACCTCTAACAGCATCTCTAACAGCATCTCTACATCATCTCTAACATCTCTAACAGCATCTCTAACAGCATCTCTACATCATCTCTAACATCTTTAACAGCATATCTAACAGTATCTCTAACAGTATCTCTAACAGTATCTATAACATCTCTAACAGCATCTATAACATCTCTAACAGCATCTCTAACAGCATCTCTAACAGCATCTCTATATCATCTCTAACATCTCTAACAGCATCTTTAACAGCATCTCTAACAGTATCTCTAACAGTATCTCTAACAGCATCTCTAACAGCATCTCTAACAACATCTCTACATCTCTAACAGCATCTCTAACAGCATCTCTAACAGCATCTCTAACAGCATCTCTAACAGCATCTCTAACATCATCTCTACATCTCTAACAGCATCTCTAACAGCATATCTATATCTCCAATAGCATGTTTCAACTCTTTTTATCTCTAAACACCTCTCTAACACCACCACCTACCTTCATGCCAGGGAGACCGGGGTGACCTGGGGTACCAGGGGGGCAGGAGTTGGGGCACTACAGCAGCAGAGACACACAGTCAGGGAGCCTCTTGACATACAGACAGACAGGCAAATAGACACACAGGCAGACAGGCAGACAGGCAGATAGACAGACAGACAGACAGATAGATAGATTGACAGATAGACAGATAGATAGATAGATAGATCGATATACACAGAGAGAGAGAGAGAGAGAGAGAGAGAGAGAGAGAGGTGGACAAGCATGTCCTCAGGAAGTTAGGTCAAGCCAGTCTCACCAGATCAGCGCTTCCCTGCATCCCTGCTGCTCCCTGAAAACAAACAGACCAGAGACACTCAGTTGGCTGCTCATGGAAGACACTCAGTTGGCTGCATGAACACTGGCCCACGCATGAACACTGGCCCACGCATGAACACTGGCCCACGCATGAACACTGGCCCACGCATGAACACTGGCCCACGCATGAACACTGGCCCACGCTGGCTCAGCCTGGTGTCCAGGTCAGAGGAGCGGGTGAGGCAGACTGTCAGAGGGGTTTCAGTGTACGTACTCTGGGCCCGGTAGGTCCTTGAGGTCCCTGGGGCCCTCTGACTCCTATGGAACCCTGGGGAGAGGCACACATGGGACATGAGCTACACTCATATCGACACAGAGTCATCATATGGATGGTTTTATTAGGAGACAGATGATCAGGTAAACAAGGGTCTAAATCTACATGCAGAACTATTTGTTTTAAACCCCCAAAATTCTAATCAGTTAAAAGGGTACTTTGTCACGTTTATGAAACGCATCAGTAGCCCAGTACAGACAGACAGACAGACAGACAGACAGACAGACAGACAGACAGACACAGACAGACAGACAGACAGACAGACAGACAAGTAGACTGCTACAGTGCAGTACTTACTTGAAGGCCCACTTTCCCTAGCTCTCCAGGAAGTCCTCCAGGACCTGGGGGGCCCTGTTTGGAGAGAAACAAACACCTTCAACTACTGATAATAATCATCATCAAAATTATGATAATAATAGCACAGTTAGTCATTTAGCAAACAATAATAATCATTAATAATAATCATTGTTATAACATAAATAATACCAATAACAGCACTAAATTAACTGAAATATAATGATTATATTTAACTTACATTATGTTACACTTGATTTAATCATTTCTTTTTGTCAGGGACAGAAGGCTAACTCTATAGTTAGCTAGCCAGTATTTACTTATGCAGCATGTCTATTGTATTGACTTTTCAGTGTGTGAAGCACTTTCAGTATTGATGAGCCGGACTATGTGAGCAACGCTAGCCTCCCACAGAGGCCCAGCACCAGACAGACATCCAAGGTCTGGCTTCCACTTTCCGCTTCACTCTGACTGCTGTGAACGTTTGGTACCATGCTGAGGAGAGCTGTGTTACTTACAGGGGGTCCGTCAGAACCAACGCCCTGGAGGAGGGGGGAAAACAGAAACACAGGATGGATGCACAGACACCAAGAGGAAACCTGAACACCCTCAGCGTAGGGCTTCAAGCTAGCATTCTGAATGGACAACACCTACGCCACTTTGGATAATCGTGGAGTAAAACATCATGTAAATTCCACTTTGTCCCAAATGTAATGCTTTAACTCAGCCTCTGGAACTGGTTTCCAGGGCTGGAGTTTGGAGCAGGAAGAGGCCAAAGGACTGCTCATGCACCTGAAGCTAATCTGACGTGACACAGTGAGACTCAGGTTGTAATCCTGCTTCTAATGACCGCTGGCTTGTCTCAGCGAGAGCACAGGTACTTACAGCCATCCCCCGGGGGCCAGATTTGCCAGGTTCACCCTGAAAACAACAAAACACAACGTCAGAAACACACAGCCAGAGGACAAACACACAGCCAGAGGAGAAACACACAGTCAGGGCAAAACTACAGACTCAGCTCTTCTCAAAAGGTTATTTGTGCCCCTCAGCACCTAAACATGCTTTTAGCATTGACAACAATGCAACAGTTTTCAATCAAACAGGAAAATGCTTATCACACACAACCAGGCATGGTTGGAGTATATATTAGGTTTCCACACGCGTCCTCCATTTTAGCCTCTGGGCGGATAGAGAGGCAGACAGACAGACAGACAGATAGGCAGGTAGACAGAAAGGGAGATAGACAGACATAGGGAGAGGGAAAGAGACAGAAAGGGAGACAGAAAGAGAGCAAGCGAGAGAGGAGAAGAGAGAGAGAGAGAGAGAGAGAGAGACAGAGAGAGAGAGAGAGAGCGACAGAGAGAGAGTTCACATTCCACAGGTGTCCCATGACCGGCCCCGGCAGCACTTGACCCGGTGGTGCTGGTGCTGAGGAGGCCCGGAGCAGGAGCCCGCCTCCCATGGGGATTAGGCTACAGTACACTGAGCCCTGCTAGGATTAAGGCCCATTTGTCACAAGACATCGCTTTACACATTGTTATTCCCTCTGTTGAACCAGCCAAGTGGAGATCAGCCGAGAGCAGGCTCAGGGAGAAGGGGAGGAAGGGAGGACAGAGGGAGAAGGAGAGAGAGAGACAGAGAGACAGAGAGACAGAGAGAGAGAGAGAGAGAGAGAGAGAGAGAGAGAGAGAGAGAGAGAGAGAGAGAGAGAGAGAGAGAAAGAGACGGCTATGGAAAGGGTGAGAGGGATCTATGGGTGTAAGACACTCACTTTCTGTCCAAGGGGACCATCTGGTCCCTCATCTCCAATAGGTCCAGTCAAACCCTGTAGAGGAGAAGAGGACAAGAGGTCAAATATCACTGGGATATACTAACATGACCCAACAAAGTTTGTTAAACATGTCCATCTGTGAAGTCTTCTTTGGAAACTGTTTGGAAATGGGCAGGCACTTCCAAAAACGACTTGTGATAGAATGAACCATCCGTCTATCACCGTCTATCACTGGCAGCTGCCAGTCGTTCCTCAGAGGATGCTGATTGGTCCAAAAAAATAACTCGGAGCTTGGCAAGGTGGATTCTCGCGTGGTCATGATCTCACGAATCCAGCTGTTTTGCAAGGTTAGTGATATACAGGGATATCCCTCCATCAGGCAACCAAAAACATGACACAGAATAACATGAATCATCTCAAATCAGAGTGATCAGCTGTGTCTCATTACAACCCGGAGGGACGGAACAGCTGAAGGAGGGCTCTGAGAACGGAGGCTTCTGATTGGGTGGGACTAGGCTATGCCCCTCCCATAATAGGGATGCAGGAGAACAGGAGGACATATATACAGGAGGACAGACACACAAGAGGACAGACACACAGGAGGACAGACACACAGGAGGACAAATATACAGGAGGACAGGCACACAGGAGGACAGACACACAGGAGGACAAATATACAGGAGGACAGATATACAGGAGGACAGACACACAGGAGGACAGACACACAGGAGGACAGACACACAGGAGGACAGACACACAGGAGGACAGACACACAGGAGGACAGACACACAGGAGGACAGACACAAAGGACAGAGTCCTACACAGCCTGTATCCAGTCATGTTTTTCTCAGCAAAACTGACTGTGCTGCATCATATTTAACCATATGTCTTTAGCTCATTCCAATCAATGGTGAGAAACATTTGGTCAAGGTACAGACAGACAGAAAGGTTAGACACACACACGCACACACTAGTGTCAGGCCCTCAGACAGTTCACCAATGGGAGAGCTACATTCCTCGAGCCTTATTTCAAACAAACTTCCTTCACAGACACCATTCCTCACCAGGATGAGGATTCTCTCCAGGAGATACCAACCGCAGCAACACTACCTCCACTGTTCCTGCTGCCTTGAAGATCCCCCCGCTCCACACAGTGGGGAACCACAGGCACTCCCACATTCAGCAGGACGACCCCAGAGAGTCACACACACACACCACGGATCCTCAAAACAGTCATATTACACTCACATTTCAGCCGTGAGGTAGATCATTCTATCCTCAGTAAGGCAGAATCAGTATGTTTTTCTACCATGAGTAAGCCAGTCACATCCCATAATGAGACAAATCTACTACAAATACTAAGTGACTTCAGCAGCCATGGTGCCAGATCAGACATTATGTATTATGTACGTTATCGTAACAATTAGATATATTTTTCATGGATCTGGGAACTCTGAAACAGTCTGTTTCCATGTAAACGTATATGACTTATTGCCAAACATTATACTCTGTCTGTGCTTAGCTAACCCTGTACACGTAGAACATCATCTTTCTTTACTGGTCATGTGACTATCATCCTTCTTTCCTGGTCATGTAACTATCATCCTTCATTACTGATCACTATGACTATCATCCTTCATTACTGGTCACTGTGACTATCATCCTTCAATACTGGTCATGTGACTATCATCCTTCATTCCTGGTCACTGTAACTATCATCCTTCATTACTGGTCACTGTGACTATCATCCTTCATTACTGATCACTATGACTATCATCCTTCATTACTGGTCACTGTGACTATCATCCTTCAATACTGGTCATGTGACTATCATCCTTCATTCCTGGTCATGTGACTATCATCCTTCTTTACTGATCACTGTGACTATCATCCTTCATTACTGGTCACTGTGACTATCATCCTTCATTACTGATCAGGTAACTATCATCCTTCGTGGTGTTACTATGACTATCATCCTTCATTACTGGTCACTGTGACTATCATCCTTCATGGTGTTACTGTGACTATCATCCTTCATTCCTGGTCACTGTGACTATCATCCTTCATTACTAGTCATGTGACTATCATCCTTCATTACTGGTCATGTGACTATCATCCTTCATGGTGTTACTGTGACTATCATCCTTCATTACTGGTCATGTGACTATCATCCTTCATTACTGGTCATGTGACTATCATCCTTCATTACTGGTCATGTGACTATCATCCTTCACGGTGTTACTGTGACTATCATCCTTCATTACTGGTTATGTAACAATAATCCTTCATTACATTTCTGGTCACAGTTTACATAACACTGCATGTATCATCTCTCAAGTATCATCTCTCAGTATGTTTTGCTAACCCTGCAACTATTCAGGTGGAACCTGCATTAATGACCTTCAGACCCAGGTTCTCCTGACAGGACAAAGGGTCTTTGTGTTCCACAGGAAACCCTGGAATTCCTCCTCTTCTGCTCACATTGACACATTCCCTGCGTTCTTGTACACTTGGCGCCTGCCTTTTGCAGAGCGGACGTTTTGAAACCCAATTGAAGTTGTGATGAGCAATAACATGATTGAAGGTTGAAGGTAGACTTTTGAAAGATAAACACCCAATTCTAAACGGACATGACTTGATTGTGGTACGGGCCTATGGTTCACTTAGCAGTAATGACAATAGTTTATATGATAAAGAATTGCGGGACTACTGTGAGACCCATGATACTCACATCCTCTCCCGGTATTCCCGGTAATCCCGCTGAACCCAGTTTACCTCCGTCTCCATCGGGACCCTAGACAAAAACGGAAATACCCACGAATAAAACATACTATGTAAACTAAAGGACTGCGGATAATAAAACTGGTGGGAAATCTCAATGTATAGTTACAGCTGGGCCTTCCTCTCCATCGTCGCCTCTATCGCCCTAAAATCAATTAGACAAACATATGAAACGGGGTTAAGTAGGGCTACATTTGAGAATAGTAGGCTATAAGCTACAGGGCATAATTTCTCCTACTAATATCGTAATGTTGCATGCTCGAAGATGACTTACATCAACACCATCAATTCCAGGGACACCTGCGGGTCCGGTGCTTCCTCCCCCGTTCCTCTGGGAACACAGTTAAAACAATGTTAGCACCTGCAAACAACGGCGCTCTTGTCTATTGTTAGATGTGGTTATGCTCCGGTGCGCACGGCAACTCTCAGCAAGGAGAATATCGCATCTATTGAGGCAGCTTCATCGACACTGATAATGACGTTAAACTTTAGTATCCATGATAACATAAGCTAAATAAAGCTCACCTGCACTTCTGCCTAGTCCGTCTACAAGGAAAGATCAGAGAAAGGAACTTACTTGTGCAGAGCAGATGAGGACTAACTGCAACAAAAGCACGAAAAGCGGCCCGCGAAAACCCGTTGCGCGAGCCATGGCCTCCCCAATGGCAGTTAAGGTACAAAATTAGTCCTTTTTACTGGGATTCGTTGGGTTAGTGGAGACAGATAAAGCAACCCAACTGAATCCGTTTCAACTAACTGAACAGCCAAAGGTACCATAGCCATCACAGACTCATGTTTATTCATGACCTGTTGAGTTACGGGCGAGTGATTGGAGGGATCCGGGACTTGGAAGGCGGGAGGGGTTTTAAGGGGATGAGTCAAATGGGAGAGAACAGCGGGGATTTTAAACAGCGGAATTTAACCATAATTGTAGGCTACAATGAGTAAGGGTTTGCGTTGGCCCATAACAACTGTTGGTTGACCACATGGGAGTTGAGCTTGTGCTTTGTGACCTTACCGCCGTGTTTGCAGGGTGCTTGTGACAGGCTTCTCTTTCTGGGCGTCTCGCGTCACAGCGAACAAGCATGGACTGCAGTTCAAACTAAATAAAAACGATGAAACAATTGTATTATCAAATCATACATCATCAGTGCTCATTAATGTTCATCGGTCCGTCTGATCCATCCTTGTACATTTAATATAATTGATTTCATTGATATAATTGAACACATTTCCGTATGGCTATCCGGAGTATGATCTGGGACTAGATTACTATCACCGGATAGACAGAATTACATTGACATTTTGAGACATTTACATTTTTATATTTTTACATATGCGTAGCTAATGTGCACTGCGGGTCAGATAGCGCGTGTGAATGTTTTGGACTCGACCCATATGTGAGCCTCCACTGTGCTCCCACTGGAAGCCGCTCGCGGGTCATGCTCTGGACTAGAACACCGGTGTTACAAATCCCACATATTCGCAGGAATTGGCTGTGCGGAGCGGGCCACGTCTTTACTAGGCGGGTGATGGTGAATGCCTCTGGGATAGTGAGCAAACAACTGTGTAAAGCATGTACAGTGGACAGTGTGCACCCATTACGCCAACCGTATGCTTACCGGTACCGCTATGACGGGGTTATCCTTTAGTTTTCCTAACAGAGTGTAGCCATCCAGATTGACTTTCTCACGAGTCGGGATGTTTTGAGACTCGATCTTAACACAGTCCACAAAGAGGGTCACGAGACGCCTACTGACACTCAGTACGATCTCGTGCCACCGAGAGTTAAAGAGGAGCGGAAGGAAAGAGAAAACGACCATTTGTTTTCGCTTGTCAAGTGCTATAAAGGTGAATTCGAGAGATTGTGCAATTCCATTCAGCCCCACAGACAGTTGTTCGTCCCCGTTTAAATCTTGCATTTGCCAAATGTTCCAGTTCTTCTGTAGAGTACTGCCGTCAATGCGTAAAACTGTCACTAAAGCAAACTCTTCCGGGAGTCCAAGAGGGTAAGCCGATCTGAAACAAGAGAGATGCATCATCAGTAAATACTTCTGCTCCCATCAGTCAATAGCTAGTAAAAAGTATTTAAACCAGACCTATGAAGAGTCATAGTGTTGCACCCACAAGTCCCCAACGCCTGCACAAGACCCTTGAAAGTCCCCGTTCAGCACCATGGACAGGGATAATAGCGCACTAGATCCACCAGGCGGCAGTCTTCAACTATCAAACGCGAGACGACGTTGTTGAACAGCAGCCCAGTTTACCTGGTGTTGATTCTGAAGTTGAAATTTGGGCCCATCTTGTACGCAGCACGTGTAGGGGTTGATCCTGCGACCTTTTTAACGGTTCCTCGTCTTGCTAACTCAGCGATGTGAAACTGGGACATGATGTCAAATCCTGTTGGCAGAAAACTGTGTCACTAAAACCGTCAAGTGACGCGCATGTGTGATTCTACAGCGTGTGCAATCTGAATATGTAACAACCTGGGAAAAGATCTTCCCCGATGTTGACCTGTGGACACAGGGCCTGTTCCGACTGAACGCCCATCCCAGAGGAGTAAGACACAACTGCAGAAGTAAAGTGACAACTGACAAATCATGTGTTTAATTGGCAAATTTGGTTGAGTGTGTGTGCGTGTGTTTGCAGGCACAAGTTGGGCGTGCTTATAATGGTGTGTCTAACGTCATAAAACTCTTCTAATGTTTGAAAAGCTGGAGCACGCTAAATAAATATTGCCCCTGATTGTTAGTCGCTTCCTGTTAATCCAGTTTACACCCTCGCTCGAGCCTTTTCCGCGCGCTCGTTTATGTGCACAGCTGGGGGCCAACCGGATGGAGTCTTGTTGTTAAAATGTGTGCATATCCGTTATTACATTCAATAATCATGCTTTCTCCACCTCCATTACACAGTAGGCCTATGCGCTCCAATGAGCTCTCTCAATGATCCATGACACTTGAAACGGTATTGACTCAGAGTCAGATAAAGTATTAGACAAAACGTGCTTAGTGGGCGATGTAGAAAGTGACGGTTGGTTTGGCTATAACTGTGCAGTCTGATCCATGCAGTGTCGATAGGTTTGCCTGTCCAAGGAGTATACGTACTTTGAGAGTGCAGGCCGGTGCAGGTGCATTGTGGGAGCAAATAACACAGAGAGCAGAGAAGAGCCATCCTAGAACACCAGATATACATCCTCCTGAGAACCCAATCATTTTCTTTTTTTACATAACATAAGTGTTTGTGACTAGTTAATAAACATGCTTGAAGGAAAAGCACAACATATTTTTCTTTTTTGTTGCAGTTCTGCATCTATAAGTTTATGAACTAACTAGAATGACAAAGCTAATCATGACATTCACATTGACATCATTAAGAAGCTCAGGATATCCTCTCAACTGGACAAAATCCATAAATACAAAAGGAAAGATGGTTTCAAAGGTTCCAAAACCAGTGTCCACCACAGGGAACATAACTGAAGTCCTGGGTCTCTGGGAGAGATGCCAGTTTGAAGAAGTATATCACAATCAGTGGGAAATAATGCAGGCACCTAGATGATCAACTCTGTACATATATGATTTATGACATTACATTTGATTTAAAAAACACAATATTTAAATCTGTTAACAGATTCAATAGAGAGTAACATACAGAAATTGTTGAAATTAGTATCCAGACATAGATCTCAAAAGAGGATTTTTACCATTGAAGTCCACCCATGAAGTTGCTTGAAGTTGTTTATAAAAGTGTAACTACTTGCAGTCTGATGTTTCCAGGAGGTGGTTAAGCAGCAGAACAGTCAGATGAGTCCTCCAGCGAGTTTGGTCAACACTGGAGCTGAGTCTGAAGAGGACTCAACACTGGAGCTGAGTCTAAGGAGGACTGCTCATAGCCCTGCCTGCTGGGGGGCTGGAGGGGGGCCTGCTGGGGGGCGGGCCTGCTGGGGGCTTGGGGGGGGGGCCTGCTGCTGCTGCTGCTGGGGGCTTGGGGGGGGGCCTGCTGGGGGCTTGGGGGGGGGCCTGCTGGTGGCTTTGGGGGGGGCCTGCTGGGGGGTGGGGGGGGCTGCTGGTGGCTTTGGGGGGGGGCTGCTGCTGCTGGGGGTCTGGGGGGGCCTGCTTGGGGGGGGGCCTGCTGGGGGTCTGGGGGGCGGGGCCTGCTGGGGGCTTGGGGGGGGGCCTGCTGGGGGCTTGGGGGGGGGGCTGCTGGGGGTCTGGGGGGGCGTGCTGGGGGTCTGGTCTGGGGGGCCTGCTGCCGGGGGGGGCCTGCTGGGGGTCTGGGGGGGGCCTGCTGGGGGTCTGGGGGGGGCCTGCTGGGGGGGGCCTGCTGGGGGTCTGGGGGGGGCCTGCTGGGGGGCTTGGGGGGGCCTGCTGCGGGGGCCTGCTGGGGGGCTGGGGGGGGGCCTGCTGTGGGGGCCTGCTGGGGGTCTGGGGGGGGCCTGCTGGGGGGACCTGCTGGGGGGCTGGGGGGGGGCCTGCTGTGGGGGCCTGCTGGGGGGCTGGGGGGGGCCTGCTGGGGGGCCTGCTGGGGGGCTGCTGGGGGGGGGGCTGCTGGGGGGCTGGGGGGGACTTGGTGGGGATCTAGAGGGGACACTGGCAGGGGCCTGGAGTGGGGGCAGGTTGGGGACGCTGGGGGTCTGTAGGAGGGGCACTGGTAGGGGGCAGGTATTTATTATAGATCTGTAAGGTGCAAGTGTCTGATACACTGGAGTTGAGCATCTCAGAAGACTGGACAATGAATACAGAAATGAAGGGAAGTTAAATAGTATCACAATATGGGGAGTTTTACTCTCACGAGAAACGTCAGGGGGTAATAATCAGCATAGCCTTTGCAAGCATAGAAAGAGGACGCTGCATGCTAGATAGCTTTTGTTTAGGTCTTTAGATACAGGGCTCCTAGAAATGGCCTTGATGGTCCATGTTCTCATGAGCTAATGTAGCAGGGAATAGTTGGTGGGGGGGTGGGGGGGGGCAATGTGGGACTGATCGGGGGTCTGGTGAGGGCCTGGTGAGGGCCTGGTGGGAGCTTGGTGGGGGCCTGGGCCTGGTGAGGGCCTGGTGGGGGTCTGGTGGGGGCCTGGTGAGGGTCTGGTGAGGGCCTGGTGAAGGCCTGGTGGGGGCCTGGTGAAGGCCTGGTGGGGGCCTGGTGAGGGCCTGGTGAGGGTCTGGTGAGGGTCTGGTGAAGGTCTGGTGAGGGTCTGGTGGGGGCCTGGTGAGGGTCTGGTGGGGGTCTGGTGAGGGTCTGGTGGGGGCCTGGTGAGGGTCTGGTGAGGGTCTGGTGAGGGCCTGGTGGGGGTCTGGTGAGGGTCTGGTGAGGGTCTGGTGGGGGTCTGGTGGGGGTCTGGTGGGGGTCTGGTGAGGGTCTGGTGGGGGGTCTGGTGAGGGTCTGGTGGGGGTCTGGTGGGGGTCTGGTGAGGGTCTGGTGGGGGTCTGGTGGGGGTCTGGTGAGGGTCTGGTGGGGGTCTGGTGGGGGTCTGGTGGGGGTCTGGTGGGGGTCTGGTGAGGGTCTGGTGGGGGTCTGGTGAGGGTCTGGTGGGGGTCTGGTGGGGGTCTGGTGGGGGCCTGGTGAGGGTCTGGTGGGGGTCTGGTGAGGGTCTGGTGGGGGTCTGGTGGGGGTCTGGTGAGGGCCTGGTGAGGGTCTGGTGAGGGTCTGGTGGGGGTCTGGTGAGGGTCTGGTGGGGGTCTGGTGAGGGTCTGGTGGGGGCCTGGTATGGTTAGTCCAGGGTGTCCAGTTTATTCTAGAACCTCACATGGGAAGTCTCACTTTGAGAGTTCATTTTTGTAACGTCGTTGTTGTGAGACATGTCCAGAGATGAGACATGTCCAGAGATATATAGTCTACACCTCTGTAATGAGACATGTCCAGAGATATACAGTCTACACCTCTGTAATGAGACATGTCCAGAGATATACAGTCTACACCTCTGTAATGAGACATGTCCAGAGATATACAGTCTACACCTCTGTAATGAGACATGTCCAGGGATATACAGTCTACACCTCTGTAATGAAACATGTCCAGAGATATACAGTCTACACCTCTGTAATGAGACATGTCCAGGGACATACAGTCTACACCTCTGTAATGAAACATGTCCAGAGATATACAGTCTACACCTCTGTAATGAGACATGTCCAGAGATATACAGTCTACACCTCTGTAATGGACACACACTTCTTAACCACCACATCAACAAGGCCCAGGACCCCCAATTGACACTAACTCATGTATAAAATACTGATCTACATTAACACTCCTCTGCCCCACAGCCTCACTACAGTCTTCTACTTTATATTTATATCTTATTTTATAAGTTTTGTTAGTGTTTTGTTGTATTTTTTTTCAACGTCTTAGTTTTATATTTAAGGAGTGCACACACTTTTTAAAGATTCTTATATGTTTACTGTATGCACCTACCTACCAATGTAAATTCCTTGTTGTGTAAACTACTTGGCGATTAAAACTAATTCTGATTCTGATTCAGAAGGGACGTGTCCAAAACAAGGGGGAGTACAGGTGTTCAGTTGATTTGGGAGACAACATTATAATCTTTGCAGAGGCATCCAGGGTCAGTACTTAACGGAACATTGTCTGTTCTCAAAAAATAAAATAAATCAACCTGGAAAATATTACGGTCGTGTTTTAATGCGTTCTCTGATTAGTTTAATGTATTATCATTGCAGTGTATGTGTGAAATCTAGACCAAGTTACCAATGTGCACTTCCTAAACTTAATTTTGGCTAGACCATTTTATTTGACCTTTTATATGTTGTGTACCCGCGTCTACACACTCACTCACTCATATACACACACACACTCACACACTACATTTAACCTCCTCGCTCGTTTGGGAATTATATTTTAGGCTCATGTATTCATCCCTCGATTTTAATTAAGTGACAGTGAGAAAACATTCTGCGACTGCATTGAATATGCGCATAGGTGCGCAGCCAGGTTGTTTGAGAACGAGCCGCGCGTCAGTCGAACCCTGACAGCTGCCGTGGCGAGAAGGGGGAAAACAACCCAGCCAGATAGCACAGCAACGTTGGTCGAACTCCCAATTAACTCCCTGCCAATTAAAGCTTAGCTGGGGAGGCATCGCAAAAAGTCTGATACAAAAAAGAAGACGAAATATATCACTTGTTAAGGTATGGTAAGTTTCATTACTGTCAGCTAGCTGGGAATGTGGTAGCGAGTTAGCTAGCGTCAGTAGCCAGACTAGCCTAGAAAGAGAAATCATTGCACAAGTCCAGTCTAGATGGTTGGATAGCTAGCGTAAGTGCGCTTCGTCCCATGCATACAAGCGAGCATTCGTTGCTCTTGTCGTGTAATCATGGTTTATAATTGGTTATGATATGAATGGACACCGTTCATTTGGTTTCATGATTTCCCCCACACCAGCAGTGGTCGTAACATTAGATCAGCTAGATTCAACATACCTTGCTAATGTGCTATATAGCTAAACTTAGCCCAAAAAGCCACAGCTACAGTTGTGCTTATGAATGTGTCGTTTTACCATAACTGTTATTTTGGCTGTCATTTTAGTCCTAGCTGGCTTCCTATGTGGCTAAGTCAAATGGAGAGAGAGAATGTGTGGGTGGCAGGCGGACAGGCTGGCTTTACTGCGTGATCAACAGGGTCTCAGTTGAGGAGTGTCGTTTGCACTTTCCACAAAGCTCACCTCTCGATCAGATCACCTTGATGACTTCGGTCTGACGTCCGCCGCTGAACTTTCGTATACAATTCATGAAAAGGTGGCAGTCAATCTAAATCGTTTTACGCTGTTTACTGATCCACGACTGGAATTAGGATATCCAGTCTCAGCCAGGTCTTGTTTCTTTTAGTACTCAACCCCACTGATAGTTGTGTGGTGACTCATTCTAGAGATGCCCACCGGAGATGTCAACCTGCAGCGATGATCTTGTGAATATCGAGCGGAAATAACGACCCTCGAATTGTCAGAAGTCAAGTAAGTGATTAACCTTTCAGCAGAGGCTCATCTTTGGTGGTTAGTCAGTCAACGTATCGGTATCTCAAAGAGACTTGAAATATCTACATATCTGATGCGATCCTTCCATCCATCAGCTTATTATTGGCCTCAATTACTCTTGAAATACTGCTACTGTCATCAATAACTATGCTGCATTAAACATGGAGGTGTGCGTAAAATAAGCTTTTGCTCACAGACAGGGGAAAGTTAGTATCGAGGGCAAAAAAGCAGGTGGATAAAGAGGCTGTGATTGGCTCTGCCGCCAGGTACAGCCGACTGGGAGATGGCATAGTTAAACCGTTCAGGACACAGTCCTCACCGAGCTGAAGAAGGCCATGGGCTTGATGGAGGAGGGAGCGGAGTGTGAATGCCAGAGATAGTGTAGGTGAATTATTCATGGAGCAGAGAAGGGAGCGTAGCCCGGGGAGGGTGACGGCGGTGGGGTCTTCTCTGATCACAGCTGTACGCTGACTTGCAGGACAGGCTGATGCTAGCTGCCCCGTCGCTGAGCCAGCGCAGGCCCGTTAAGGGGGAGACATGTTGAAACAGGGCTATGTAATGGGGGCGGGGCCTAGCTCCGTGGTTAGAGCATTGGGCTGCAGATCAAAGACATCACAGGTCTAACCACCGCCCCTGTCATTTAAAATGTGAAATCGGCTGCAAAAAAAACATTGTTATTGAGTGACTTGGTGCTGTGTCTGTAATCTTTCCATCGAATAACCTTGCTGAGCAAACAGCCTTTGTGTAGAAACAACAGAAGTTAGTTTGTGACGCTCAGCCACGGCGGATGTGGACCGCAGGAAGCGGCTAACAAGCTTCCCCAGGTGGGCGTCACACCTCCTCCTCCCCAGGTTCCTCCCGGTGCGTCTCCTCCCCAGGGAGAAGCTGTGAGGTCTGCACCTATCAGGAGCAGCTGTACAGGCACACAGAGCTGATGTACTGTACAGACACACAGAGCTGATGTACTGTACAGACACACAAGATGTTTAGTGATGTACTGTACAGACACACAGATATGTTGCAGTGATGTACTGTACAGACACACATAGATGTTATAGTGATGTACTGTACAGACACACATAGATGTTATAGTGATGTACTGTACAGACACACATAGATGTTATAGTGATGTACTGTACAGACACACATAGATGTTATAGTGATGTACTGTACAGACACACAGAGATGTTGTAGTGACCTTAGCTGTAATGTACAGTGATCTTCAGCCCGGTGCTTATGCAGGGCGGTTTCAGTTGTAGTGCCCCGCGCTAATTTGCCCACGTTTTTTCACTCAATAATTGACTTGAGTCTTGGTTGGCTCAGGTACTTGCGTAAGATGGGGGGGGCCTGTTATGTCATGCCTGGTGGAGCTCCTCGCTGCTACCAGCAGGAATTCAGAAGGAAGACGAGAGCAAAGGAGAGGGTGATCAAACGAGGGTGGACGGTTTCTCTGGTGGTGCTGTTCCTTTGTGAGACTGGCTGCAAGCAAACTCTGTCTCCTCTGCTGCTCTCCTCTGCTGCTCTCCTCTGCTGCCCTCCTCTGCTGCCCTCCTCTGCTGCTCTCCTCTGCTGCCCTCCCTCTGCTGCTCTCCTCTGCTGCTCTCCTCTGCTGCTCTCCTCTGCTGCTCTCCTCTGCTGCCCTCCTCTGCTGCCCTCCTCTGCTGCTCTCCTCTGCTGCTCTCCTCTGCTGCTCTCCTCTGCTGCTCTCCTCTGCTGCTCTCCTCTGCTGCTCTCCTCTGCTGCTCTCCTCTGCTGCTCTCCTCTGCTGCTCTCCTCTGCTGCTCTCCTCTGCTGCTCTCCTCTGCTGCTCTCCTCTGCTGCTCTCCTCTGCTGCTCTCCTCTGCTGCTTTCCTCTGGCTTCAAATCAAATGGAAAAGAAAGAAAGTCAGAGATGGTAAAGGGGGGAGCGATGGGGGGAGAGCTGACGAGAGCAAGCGTGTAAAGAAGGAAGACGAGGAGGAGGGAGAGAGAGAATATAGCCCGGAGGATTCACTTCAAGGGCCTTTTGTGAATCCAGTAACCCTGTTGCCCTGCCCTGCATCCTGTGTTTGGTAAACAACACTGTAGGTGGATACAACCCACCCTCTCTTCGCTGCTCAACTAGAATGAGGGAGGGAGGGAGGGAGGGAGAGAGCGGGGAGAGGGAGAGGGAGAGGGAGAGGTGGGGGGGGGATCATTTATTTATCCCTCAGATTAGTAATTGAGGGGACTTCTGTCTGATTTCCTCTTCAGCTTTACTTCTCAGAACCTGTGGAGGACGCACAGTGAGTTTAGAGATCGTATTCACCCACCTCAAGTCTCACTGCAAGTTAAGAGCTAGACATATTTCATTAGGATGGAGATCCCTTTATAGGTCTTGCCATCCTTATTATATATATATATATATATATATATATAAGTAGTTTGTATTTATATGTAGTAGTTATGTATATAGTGGTAAATGTGACCGGCTACAAATATAGCTAATATATGTAATATAACATTGTCCAGTAGTGGATATTGTATTTCAGGCCTATTTCAGTGGAGTGATTCATAGCCTCTTCTCTTTCTCTCTAAGTTTGGCTGCCCTGCCTGCCAGCCTGTTAGCAGAGTTGTGTTATTTGTAGAACAAGCAGCAGAACACTCAGTTTGAGCTGCCGAGCCTTCATACAAACAGGCAAGAGGCACAGAGACAGGAAAGGCTAGGCTAGGCTAGCTTAGCCTAGGCGAGGGCTTAGCCTTGCTAGTTTCAGAATGGCAGTGCCACTGCTTGTAAATGAGATGAATGTGTGCGGGCCTAACTGCCTCAGTATTGTCCAGTGTGAGAAGAGCTTTGTGTCTCAGGGGTGAGCCCTTAATTAAGTCCTACTCTGGCAAGCCCCTCTGGAGGCCAGGCAGGTGACTAATTCTGTGTGTGTGTGTGTGTTCTCTCGCAGGTGTGTCAGATGATGTGAGGGCATCCCGCTGGAGAAGAACAAGATGAGTGAGGTCCAGGCCACGGTGGAGTTCTCCGTGGAACTCCACAAGTTCTACAACGTGGACCTGTTCCAGAGAGGGTGAGTAGAGCTGTTTTAGAGGAGGTGAGGACATGGGTGCCCGGGGACAGCTTGCTGCTGTAGATGAGACATACTGATGAAGTGTGCTGACCGCTTTCAGTGACTGCCTGTACAGGACTGCAATCATGCACAGATAAGAGCTGACAGCTGGACGTTTTTGATGAAATGATCAGAAGGCTAGACATTGTCTCTCTCTCTCAGACAAGTATGTCTGCCTGTCTGTCTGTCCTCTGACTGTCTCCTGCCTGTCTCCTACCTGTCTGTCTACCTGTCTATCCGCCCACCCGTCTATCTGTCTGTGTGTGATCCCAGCCAGGCCCTGGTGTTTAGATGTAGAGAGGAAGCCCCCATGCTGACTTCAGTGGCTGCTCTGTGGGGGGCCAGGCTCTGGTGTTCAGGTGTAGAGAGGAAGCCCCCATGCTGACTTCAGTGGCTGGAGCCCCCCATGCTTCATGGCTTCAGTGCCCCTGGCCCTGGCCCTCCCCTGGCCCTGGCCCTCCCCTGGGCCCTGGCGCTCCCCTGGGCCCTGGCCCTCCCCTGGGCCCTGGCCCTCCCCTGGGCCCCCCTGGGCCCTGGCCCCCCTGGTCCCCTGGCCCTCCCCTGGTCCCTGGCCCTCCCCTGGTCCCTGGCCCTCCCCTGGTCCCTGGCCCTCCCCTGGGTCCCTGGCCCTCCCCTGGCCCCTGGCCCTCCCCTGGTCCCTGGCCCTCCCCTGGGTCCCTGGCCCTCCCCTGGTTCCTGGCCCTCCCCTGGGTCCCTGGCCCTCCCCTGGCCCCTGGCCCTGGCCCTCCAGAGAGGGAGCGCAGGGCAGACCCACCAGCATGGCTGAAGGTTCTGATCATCTCCCAGAGGTGCCTGAGATTGGCTATTGGGACGTCGAGAAGGCTACAGAGAAAGAGTTCGAAACAGTGTTTCATTGTCCCAGTTCTCCCCTGTAGTGTTTCATTGTCCCAGTTCTCCCCTGTAGTGTGTGTCTGGGTGTATACAGCTGTGTCAAACAGGAAGCATGTTTCCAGCTACTGGGCCTTCTCTCCGCTTCCTGTTGCGGCGGTGGCATTCCGGGCCCGGTATTGTGTTCCCGGCTTTTACAAGACCCGGTATTGTGTCTCTGCTTCCCCGCCGGGCCCCAGAGAAGCACCTCTCTACGGTTCTCTGAGAAAGATCAGGTATTAATAGCCCTGCTCCATCCAGAGAACAGACAGCCCAGGCTAGACTGCTGTGGTCTGAGGGCTTTCCTCCTGTTGGAAACACAGTCTGGAACCGAGGATGGAACCAGGCTCGGACTCAGCCCTTTCAGCTCCCGACTCAGAACCACGCTGCAGAGAGGAAGGTCAGGGAGGGGGCGAAGGGAGAGAGGGAAGAGGAGGGGGATGAGAGGGGGATGAGGAGGGGGATGGGGAGGGGGAAGAGGATGTGACAAGGTTCACGCTGTTTAAACAGCACCCTGGTAGACCCTGAACCCAGTCCAAACACATTTTGGAACATTCTGGAACACTTGTGTGCGTCTGGAAAACACCGGAACATCTGGACAGCCTCAACTGCAGCAGGCACAGAAGGTTCCCTGCCACACTCCGGCTAGCCAAGGAGCTGGAGAGACATTCCAACAGCACCTTGCCAGGGCACTTGTATAGAACAGTGCTGGTGTAGCAGCCCTGTCTCTACTAAAGAGTAGCTAGCAGGTGCTAACAGTGCTGGTGCAGCAGCCCTGTCTCTACTAAGGAGGAGCTAGCAGGTGCTAACAGTGCAGGTGTAGCAGCCCTGTCTCTACAAAAGAGGAGCTAGCAGGTGCTAACAGTGCAGTTGTAGCAGCCCTGTCTCTACTAAAGAGGAGCTAGCAGATGCTAACAGTGCTGGTGTAGCAGCCCTGTCTCTACTAAAGAGGAGCTAGCAGGTGCTAACAGTGCTGGTCGAGCAGTTCAGGTGAACTAGTGTTTAGAAGGTCTTGTTTCTCCTCTCTGACTGAGGGTTGATTTCGTAAGCTGGTATTGAGTTAACCGAGCTGTCACCTACCTGTTTTCTACAAACAAGGTCAAATAGCTGTATTCTGTATTTCTTTTTCTGTCTTTCTATCTCTCTCTATCCCCCTTCCTTCCTTTCTTCACCGATGAGTGTTCCATGTTCCCCCAGAGTTCCACATTCCTCCCAGGGTTCTATGTTCCCCTCAGGGTGCTATGTTCGCTTCAGAGTTCTGTTCTGAGTGTTCTGTTTTCCCCAGGTTCTACCAGCTGCGTGCCTGTATGAAGGTTCCCCCACGCGTGCCACACAAGGTGGAGGCCAGCCTGCTGCACCCCGCAGGTCAGTGATGGTGACCTCATGGTCATAACCTCTACAGTCCCACATCACCTCTACAGTCCTACATCACCTCTACAGTCCCACATCACCTCTACAGTCCTACATCACCTCTACAGTCCTACATCACCTCTACAGTCCCACATCACCTCTACAGTCTTGCATCACCTCTACAGTCCCACATCACCTCTACAGTCCCACATCACCTCTGCAGTCGTAGATCACCTCTACAGTCCTAGATCACCTCTACAGTTCTAGATCACCTCTACAGTCCCACATCACCTCTACAGTCCCACATCACCTCTACAGTCCCACATCACCTCTACAGTCCCACATCACCTCTACAGTCCTAGATCACCTCTGCAGTCCTACATCACCTCTACAGTCCCACATCACCTCTGCAGTCGTAGATCACCTCTACAGTCCTACATCACCTCTACAGTTCCACATCACCACTACAGTAAAACCCTGTGAGATGAGCTCCAAGCCCCTGGTGAGCTGCTGTCCCAGTCAGCCGGTCCCCAGCACACTGGCTGCTAGACAATCTGCATGTGTCAGGAGGCATGTGTCAGGAGGCAGAACGGTGTTATTTAGAATCCTAAATGTTACCAGCTGATTAGGTTTATTCTAGAATGTCGCAGTCATGCTGTGCTGCTAACGCAGTATTCCGCACATTCCGTCCTTCTCTCCATCCCTCCTCCGTCCCTCGTGTCCACTATCCTCTCAGAGCAGCGCTCGACCCCATCCTGAACCAACACTATAAAAGAATGGCAAGTATGTCTGCAGTAAAGCCGATTTAGTTCATTTGGCAGGAGGCGGACATGGCCTGGTTGAGCTACTCCTCACAACACTAGCTTTGTTTCCCCTCTCCTCTCTTGCCAGCGCCTCTTAGCTCGTCCCTGCCCTGAAATGCCCTGTGCGAGGGTCTGTGCCTGGCCCCAAGCCCTTTCTGTATGTGCCAGGCGTAACAAAAGAACCAGTCACTCAAGATACAGACGGGCAGCTTGGGAAGCCTCCAGTGTTGTTCTGGGTTGGATAACACAGAGGGGATCAGACCGGCCTAGTCCTGGTCCTTCACCTGGGGCCGAGCTGAGTTCTCCCCAGGCTGAGCTCTCCCCAGACTGAGCTCTCTTCAGACTAGGCTCTCCCCAGGCTGAGTTCTCCCCAGGCTGAGCTCTCCCCAGACTGAGCTCTCCCCAGACTGAGCTCTCCCCAGACTGAGTTCTCCCCAGGCTGAGATCTCCCCAGGCTGAGTTTTCCCCAGGCTGAGCTCTCCCCAGGCTGAGCTCTCCCCAGGCTGAGCTCTCCCCAGGCTGAGCTCTCCCCAGGCTGAGATCTCCCCAGGCTGAGCTCTCCCCAGGCTGAGCTCTCCCCAGGCTGAGATCTCCCCAGGCTGAGATCTCCCCAGGCTGAGTTCTCCCCAGGCTGAGTTCTCCCCAGGCTGAGCTCTCCCCAGGCTGAGCTCTCCCCAGGCTGAGCTCTCCCCAGGCTGAGCTCTCCCCAGGCTGAGCTCTCCCCAGCCCTCAGTTTAGCTTCTGTAAGCCACCTAACCTTCAGTGAAGAACTGTGGAGGTGCAGTTCAGTGAGGTCGCCCCTCCTCCAGAGACAGCACCTTGTGAATGAGAAGGACTTCGGTCTCAGTGAAGGCAGAGGAAGTGCAGTTCAGTGAGGGCTCCCCTCCTCCAGAGACAGCACCTTGTGAATGAGAAGGACACAGGTCTCAGTGAAGAACTGTGGAGGTGCAGTTCAGTGAGGGCTCCCCTCCTCCAGAGACAGCACCTTGTGAATGAGAAGGACACAGGTCTCAGTGAAGGCAGAGGAAGTCGGAGCAGGCAGAAGTCAGAAGCATAAATGGTGTTGTAGAGCGGTTATGGTTAACAGTTTGTAGAGCAGTTTCCATGTGGTACAGTAAGAAAACTGGTGTTGGTTAGATGTTTAACACTGTGTTCTCTTCTCTACCCCCCCTCCTCTCCTCTGCTATCCTCTCTTCTCCTCCCCTCTCCTTTCCTCTCCCCTCCCCCTCCTCTCCCCTCCAGGCTCTGACCTGGCTTTTCCTGCCACCGTCCAGGAAGACGTCATCAGCAGCAAGACGTTTCAGATCCTGTACAAGAATGAGGAAGTGGTGGTCAACGACGTCCTGGTCTTCAAAGTCATGATGCTATTGGACGAGAAGAAGGTAAAGCAGGAAGTGGTACAATAGTTTCCATGGTCATGTGGTCGAGTGGAATCAGTTTTGCTGAGGAGAATCGCTTTAAGCTTGCTTTCCCACACACACACACACACACATTGTATTCCCTCGCAAATGTTTTTCTCCAGTTGAGATGACTGGTCTGTTGTGGAGGTTAATGGAGTTTGTGTGTGTTCATGTCTCAGGTGGAGGAGTCCCTAAATGACATGGACTTCCAGCTGTGCCTGGAGCTCTACTTCACAGACGGAGACTACTCGTAGGTGTCCCAGACGCACTCTCTCCAGCATGTTCTCTGTGGATATGAACAGGCCCTGTCTGCCTGCACTGGGGTCTGTTTTAGTGTTGCACAGCATACCGGTTTTGGTACCGTGCCGCGGTACTGGCTTTTTAGGAACGGTACGACCCTGGCATTAAGAGAAACCTACTTTTATGCGCTGAAACAGGCAGTTGAACCTCAGAAGCTGCAGGCTACTGTGTCCTCAAGACAAGTGGACCCGCGTGTGAGGTCACGCCTGCGTGTGAGGTCACGCCTGTGCTCTGCTGTGTGCGGCCGGCGTTCAGAGAATTCACTTCCCCTGGTTCCCCTTTCACGCGAGTGTGCGAAACCATGTTGCTAGGTTGAGCTGAATGGGATTAAATACCCCATTGTGTGTGTTAGCTCAGAGTCCATCAGCATTAGGTGTATTTATCGTTGCATGTTAGTTCATTTGTAATCAAATACAGGCTTTAAGGGTTAGGGTTAGTTCATCAAAGACACTAACAGGCTTTAAGGGTTAGAAGGTTTTTCCCTCCCGAGGTTTTATCGCTCAATCATTAGTCAGATGTAGCGTGCTTCCAAGTGCACACAGTGTCGCAAAGTCTGAATTTTGGCATCGTGACAACACTAGTCTGTTTGTAATAAGGCTCATACATCATGAAGTGATCCAGGCTGTTCGAGAGATGTTGGCTCCCCCTCTGATCTCTGTCCTTCCCCCCCCTGTCTCCCCTGTCCCCCCCCCCTCCTCCCCCAGGCCTGAGGAGCCCAGCTCCCTCCAGAGCATCAGCAGCAGGACCCTGCGTCTCCACTTCAGCCTCCAGCGAGGCATCCACCAGCACATCAACGTCATGTTCGACTACTTCCACCTGTCCGTCATCTCCATGGCGATACACGCGTCCCTGGTGGCCCTGCACCAGCCCCTCATCAGGTCAGAGCAGCTGACAGGAAGTCACCTAGCGCACAGGACAGGGTTTAATGTACTGCACAGGACCAGGGCAGGATGTAGTGGACAGGACAGGAAATGACACGATGCACAAGACAGGAAATTACAAATGCGCAGGGCAGGTATTGACATAGAGAATACAATATAAAAGCGCAGGAAATGACATAGAGGGCGGGATATAATACTAGTGGGATATAATAGTACTTATTACACGGCTGTTCTTAACGCTGTAAAACGCTCCATTCACTTGAATGGTGATTCCCAACGTTCTAAGGTGAACAATTTCTTCATATTTGACCGTTGCTATGCATATTTGACCGCTGTCAAGGGAAGAGGCCTTTTTGCCTCGGATTCACGTCTTTCGTAGCACTCCGCAAGTAGTCCGGTAACTCTTCAACCCCAGCGTATACTCCGTTGCTTAGCGACGTCAGCTGATTTGAAGCCTAAGAATGTTCAACGTCTATGAAGTTCAACGTCTATGGCAAACTATTTATCTGCTGATCAACACTAGCCTATGAATGGTAACAAATACATTGTAAAAACACACACTGTCTGAAGTTATTTGGCAAGTAGCCGTGTAATAAGCGGGATAATGTATAGAACACCGATCATTATCGGGAATATAAGCCCCTTCAGAGCGAAACAAAACCCCTCCGCTTCACGTTGGGGTGCTGTTCGCCCTGTCGGGGCTTATATTCCCGATAATGACCGGCGTTCTATACATTATCCATTACTTATTTAGCTGACACTTTTATCTAAAGAGATACACAGAAGGGGCTAGCTGAGCTTAATTCACCTAGTCGGACATTGCCAGACCAATTCACAAATGCTAGCTTAATACTACTGTGTCTCTGTGTCTCTGTCTCTGTCTCTGTCTGTGTCTTTGTGTGTGTGTGTGTGTGTGTGTGTGTGTGTGTGTGTAGTTTCCCACGGCCAGTCAAGAGCACCTGGCTGAACCGCAGCGCTCCAGCCCAGAGTAAAGACTCGGTCATTCCTCCTCTGGAGACCGTGGTGTTTGGCTCCAGCTACGTCAAGCAGGTGTCCCCTGATGTAAGACAACCTTCAGACACACACACACCATCCAGGGGAGAAAGGCGCTTTTTAAATCATATTGTCAGTGTTTTTGTGCTTTTTTAGTGCACCGATGTGCTCGATTAGTCTTGTCTAGTACATTTGGAATGAATGGAGTAGCTCGAAAGATCAATCCACATCTAACGACTGGCCTGGGAGGATGTTTGAAGGTCTAGCTGAAGCTAGTTAAGTAGGCCTCAGTGTAGCAGAGCCAGCCAGGCTGAACAGGAGCTCTCCACTTTTCCTCTCTCTTTTCATCTCTCGCTCTCTCTTTCTCTCTCCCCTCCTCTCTCTCTCTCTCCTGTCTTTCTGCTCTCCTCTGCTGCTCTGCTGCTCTCCTTCTCTCTTTCTCTCTGTCTCTCTCTGTGTCTGTCCTTCTCTTTCTCTCTCCCATCTTTCTCTCTCTCCCTATCTTTCTCCTCTCCTCTGCTGCTCTCCTCCTCCATCTCTGTCCTCTCTTTTTCTCCTCTTCATCTCCCCCTTCCCTCCACCTTACCTCTGTCTCTGTCTGAGGCTGATTAACACTAGAAGCACCCAGCACTTCTCCCTCCTCATTGGTCAAATGACCCCCGAGTCTTCAGACACCTTTTTCAATTGGTAAAACCTTGTCAAGTGATGCCATCACTCCGGCCCTGCTCCCATCTATCCTCCCTGACGCGTATCGTTACGGTAGGGCCGCCTGGCCCAGCTATCGGTAGCCTATCTGAGAAAACTTTTGGGAAAAGACGGGCTAGGACCCAACCAACTTTATTTGTGAGGGGAGAACTCCCTCACATGGTACAACCCATGCAGAGGCTACGGTGTCAGAATACGGAACGTGTGTAGCCTACTTTAAGAGAAGATAGACTAACGTAACAAATGTCAACAACAAAATATCCTCGACCAGCCCAAAAATGAAGCGGCCCACCGGCCCAAAAGTGAAGCGGCCCACCGGGAACTCTCCCGGTTCTCCCGATGGCCACTCCGGGCCTGTCTGTCCGTGACTCTTAATTATTTGAAGTAGAATAAAAAAAAACTTTTACTCTACTGGGGTCTCTTTACTGCTCAGTGCTTCCCGTGTTCTAATGGTGAGTCTGCAGAGTGTCAGTGGATGAGTCCCTCGTGGACCCAGCATTATCCCAGCTTCATCCCAGCATCATCCCAGCTTCATCCCAGCATCATCCCAGCATCATCCCAGCTTCATCCCAGCATCGTCCCAGCATCATCCCAGACCAGCGTAGCACCTCAGCAGTTGCAGAACCCTTTAGTTGAGCAGTATCTTTGAAGAGCAAATAAACACCAAAACATCTTTTAAACCCCTGTGGCTGATTAACACATGGCTACACATCAGTCCTGACCTTGATTCTGACCAGCAGGTTTTGTTTATTCATTTGGTGGTAGATTTCAGGTATTTCGGCCCCTAGTGGTTGAAAGCTGGACGGTCACTGTCTGTGTTTACATCAAGGTGCTCAGGTGTATCACAGGGAGGGCTGTGGACGGTCACTGTCTGTGTTTACATCAAGGTGCTCAGGTGTACCACAGGGAGGGCTGTGGACGGTCACTGGCCGTGTTCACACATCACTCTGAGTATTTGTGGAAGCGCCACAATGAATCTGAATGAAGATCCCTGCGGGTGGGCCAAGGCTGGGGTGTGTAGTTCCTCTTTAAGGATGGCCTTTCCGCATCTCTGTCCTGCAGTGTCATGGTGTGTGTGTGTACAGGATTCATGTTCATCTGAGTCTCAGGGAGGAGCGGCCTCGTGTCAAATGCAGTCGTAACAATCTGATACATGGTGGGTCTAATCCATTCTTTATGGTCTGACCTTTCCATCATATCTCTGTGCTCTCCTCCACTCCGCCCCCCACTCCCTCCTCTCCTCCCCTCTCTCCTCCCCCTCCCTCCTCCCCCCTCCCTCCTTCCCTCCTCTCCAGGGTCATACGTTCTTGGTGTCAGACCAGTGTCTCCAGCATGCCTTCAGCCTGCACCACAGCCTGTGTGCCAGCCTGCTGTTGGCCTACCAGGGGCTGTTCTCCTACTTCTCCTCCGTCACCCAGGAGCTGCCCTCCTCACACCGCATGGAGCTCGGTAGGCTGATGCATCACCCTGCACAGGCACCATCACCATAGCATAGGACCCCTTAGCATAGCATAGGATACCATAACATAGGACCCCTTTCCTTTTGCATAGCCAGGGCCCCGAACACATTTGTCTGACCTAGCCTAGCTTAGCATAGCCAGGGTCCCTAAAACACTAGCCTAGCCCAGCTAAACTTAGCGTAACTCCAAAACACACTGTCCCAGCCTTAAAGAGGATCATATCACTTCACTTCAAAGGCCACGCACTGCGAGTCCCACTCAGTTATGTTGTTTTACAGTTTCATTTCTCCATTCTTAGTGTGAGTCTGCTTTTTGGTGTCACTGTTGCAGGTTGATCATTATTCAGAGAGAACACGTAGACATTGACTTAAGATATTATTTGGCATAATATATTATTATAGCTACCACCACTGACCTTCGTTTGTTATAATTATATATGTATGGATATACTGTATAATTATGAAAAGTATGTTCCATCCAGACATATAACCTTCTAGACCGTTTCTGTTTTGATGAAGTGTTTGTTGCAGTGAAGTGCTGCTCACTGTCACATTGTGTTGCATGTCATTTGGTTCCCCCCATTTTGAACCCTCCTCGTTCCATTCAATCAGTATCTGACACCTGACAGCTCCCAGGAGCCTAGCTAGTGTACTCACTAACCTAGTGTGCTACCTAACCTAGTGTACTAACTAACCCAGTGTACTCACTAACTAAGTGGACTCACGTAATGTACAAACTAATCGAGTGTACTTACTAACTAACCCAGTGTACTCATTAACTAAGTGGACTCACGTAATGTACAAACTAATCGAGTGTACTTACTAACTAACCTAGTGTACTTACTAACTTAGTGGACTCATGTAGTGTACTAACTCACCCGTAGTGTGATCTTTAACCTCGTGTAACTTGAACCAGCTAGTGTCCTAAAGCTCCCGTGGGCTCTCCCACTTGCATCAGCTGATGGAATGTAGCGGTGTTCTGGGTACTACTCCAGTACAGGGGCCCAGACCCCTGTGATGAAGCAGCCTGAACGATCACCCCATCCCCCACACACGAGCCTGCTCACCACCCACCTGCTCTGACTAGCCCCTCCTGCTGACTCACCCAACACCTAATGTGCATGAGAGGTACCATAAAAAATACCACCCCCCCCCCGCGCCTCCCCCCTTCACGCGCGTAGGGCAGAGCAAGGTTAAACATGCCTATATGTACAATCCTACTAGCCAAGTCCAGCATGCAAGTCCTATATGAGAGAGTTCTCAGAAGACCCTATCCCAGAGACCAAAGACACGTCTCCATAGGTACGTCCCTCCCTCCCTCCATCTCTCCCTCCTTCCCTTGGTTCATCCCTCCCTCCTTCCCTTGGTTCATCCCTCCCTCCTTCCCTTGGTTCATCCCTCCCTCCTTCCCTTGGTTCATCCCTCCCTCCTTCCCTTGGTTCATCCCTCCCTCCTTTCCCTTGGTTCATCCCTCCTGCCTTTCCTGCCCCATCTTCTCCTTCATCATCTCTCTGTTCTATAGTTCCTGTCTTTTCTTACACCTGCTCACCTGAACCACTCTCCAGTCGCTCCTAACGAGCACTCGACTGACCCCGCTGTCACACTCAGCTGTAGTACACACACACACGGACACACACACACACACTCATAGCCTCATGGTTTTGTTTCTGTTCTCAGAGTTAGGTGACTCACATCCTTCTGTCACAGTTATAGCACTGGAGACCTGGTGTGTCCTGTCTGTCTGTCCCGCTGTCTGTCTGTCTGTCTATGTGCATTCTACTCACCTGTCTGTCTGTGTGTACTCCACGCCCATGTCTGTCTGTCCCGCTGTCTGTCTTTCTATCTTCATGTTTAGCTGTCTGTCTCTCTGGCTGTGTCTGCCTGCCTGTCTGTCTTCCTGCCTGTCAAGCTGTCAGTCTATCTGTTTGCCTGTCTGTCAAGCTGCCTCTCCAGCTGTCTCTCTAGTTGTCTGTCTGTGTGTCAAGCTGTCTGTCAAGCTGCCTATCTAGTTGTCTGTCTGCCTGCCTGTCTGCCTGTTTGTCAAGCTGTCTGTCAAGCTGCCTATCAAGTTGTCTGCCTGTCTGTCTGTCTGTCTGTCTGTCTGTCTGTCTGTCTGTCTGTCTGTCTGCTTGTCTGTGACCCGTCTGTATGTAATACCCAGCAGTGTCTCCAGCCCTCCACTAATCATCAGTGTGTATCTGGTGGGCCGAGCCCTAGTCTGACGTGTGCTCCTCCTCCCCCAGAGACGGTAGACGTGGAGGTCCGGCTGGCCCACCTGTGTGACCAGGTCAAGGTAGGAGCCTCCATGCTCACTGCACGCACACAGCACGCGGGGCACGGGCACACATGGTCCTGTGGGTCCGTCACCTTTTGATCTCTGACAAGTTCTCCCCGCTGATCCATAATGTTCGTTCTTATTAACATGCGGCACATGTAGCGTACGTTTTGGTTTGGTTGGTTGTTAAGGTTTTGTGTGTGTGTTTGATCAACACGCGTTCATCCATGTGTATGTCCGTGTGCGTGTGTGTGTGTGTTTGATGAACACACATTCATCCATGTGCATGTCCGTGTGTGCGTGTGAGCGCTCAAGTGTGCATGTGTGTGTGTTGCACGTCCACGCTCCTGTGTGTATCCGTGGGGGTGCTTGGCGCCCCCTGGTGTCTGACGGGGGGGCTGTGTCCCTGCAGCAGAAGGCCGAGAGCCCAGACGAGCTGGCGGAGCTGGTGAACATGAACCTGGCCCAGCTGTGCTCCCTGCTCATGGCCCTGTGGGGACAGTTCCTGGAGGTGGTGTCCCTGCAGGACGCAGTCGCCGCCCTGCTGGCCGTGGAGCACCACACCCTCAGAGTGAGAACACGCCAGCATCTCCACACACGCTCATGTTGGCTAGGATGGAGATGATTTAGGAGGGTACATATAAAGAACAACAATAACATATGAAACAGATCAAACAGATCAGGCAGGGAAGTGATTTATGCACCGTGTGCATGTTGCTTCTGGAAAAAGAATAACATGTAAAAACACACACGGGTCTTTAGAGGCGTTTTCCTTATATATTTGTTTTAAGCTGATTTTTATCAACCAGAGTCTAGCAGAGAGAGAATACCTGTTGTGTGTGTGTGTGTTTGTAGGTGAGGAGGTTTGCAGAGGCGTTCTTCTGCCTGGAACACCCCAGACAGACTGCTCTGGCCTATCAGGAACTACAGTAAGATACAACACACACAGGGTCCCTCTCAACACCTCCACGCTAACACGAAGAAGCACAGCAGAGCAACGCGAAGAACGAGAGCACGACAGAGCAAAAGAGAGAAACAGAAGACGACTAAAAATGACAGACATCGCGCAACACTCAAGAAGAAGCTAGCTCACATCATGAATCAATCGTAGTCCCAAAGCATCACCTCTACCTGAACTACCTCCCCCTGTATCACATCATACTCTCTACACCTCCTACCCCACTACTCTCACCTCATACTCTCACTCCTACTCACCTGTATCACCTCTACCTACGCACCGCCTCACTCCTCCTACTCATCACTCCTCCCCACTGTCTCACCTCCTCCTCCCATGTCTCACATCCTACCCCTGTCTCACCTCCTCCCCCTGTCTCACCTCCTCCCCCTGTCTCACCTCCTACTCTCCACCTCCTCCTCCCCCTGTCTCACCTCCTCCTCACCCTCTCTCCTCCCCCCTGTCTCACCTCCTCCTCTCTCACCTCCTCCTCCCCCTGTCTCACCTCCTCCTCTCTCACCCCCTTTCTTGAATAAGAATAATACAGCAAATTAAGTTCCCTTCCCTTCAGTTCTGTCGTATTTGAAAACTTTATACAAAAAAATATTTTAGATGCCTTTAATTTTACGAGGAATTTTTGATTCCACATAATGGGCAACCTGTATTTGATGTAGTATTTGATGTAGTATTTGATGTAGTATTTGATGTAGTATTTGAGCCCTGGCCTGCTCCTCTCAGTGCCCACAGCCACCAGCAGATGACTACCGCCATCAAGAGCTCCAACTACTTCCTGTCTCTTCCCCCACTTCCTGTGGAATGTGCTGACCTGGACGGGGACGTCAACTCTCTGCCAATCATCTTTGAGGACAGATACCTGGCCTCCATCACTGAGGGTCAGTAGAACTGGCCCCACACACAGCACAGTAGAGAACAATAAAGTAGAGTACAATAAAATAGGGTACAGTAGAGAACAATAAAGTAGAGTACAATAAAATAGGGTACAGTAGAGAACAATAAAGAAGCGTATAATAAAGTCGATTATTATATGGCAACGACAGTACGAGCGTTCTGCGTACCTCGACAGTTCGGTTAGTAAGTAGTTAGTACAACTGATACGCAGAGTTTTTGTATCAGAAAAGACTTGTCTCCTTCTGAGGTCAAAAGGTCACCTTCTGTGGCCTCTTTACAGTCAACTGATATATATGAACATGTGTCCTGACTCACTGGAGAAGTAGGAAATATGCGAGAAACAGGCGTCTGAGTTACCATGTTGTCACAAACTTGCTGACCATTGCTTGCCTTGTAAGAACACATTCTGTGGAGTCTGTATTTACTGTCTATCCAGAACACGTTCTGTGGAGTCTGTATTTACTGTCTATCCAGGACCTGTTCTGTGGAGTCTGTATTTACTGTCTATCCAGGACACGTTCTGTGGAGTCTGTATTTACTGTCTATCCAGGACCTGTTCTGTGGAGTCTGTATTTACTGTCTATCCAGGACCTGTTCTGTGGAGTCTGTATTTACTGTCTATCCAGGACACGTTCTGTGGAGTCTGTATTTACTGTCTATCCAGGACACGTTCTGTGGAGTCTGTATTTACTGTCTATCCAGGACACGTTCTGTGGAGTCTGTATTTACTGTCTATCCAGGACACTGTTCTGTGGAGTCTGTATTTACTGTCTATCCAGGACCTGTTCTGTGGAGTCTGTATTTACTGTCTATCCAGGACCTGTTCTGTGGAGTCTGTATTTACTGTCTATCCAGGACACGTTCTGTGGAGTCTGTATTTACTGTCTATCCAGGACCTGTTCTGTGGAGTCTGTATTTACTGTCTATCCAGGACCTGTTCTGTGGAGTCTGTATTTCCTGTCTATCCTGACCTGACCTATAGGACGTGTGTATTTACTGTGTATCCTGACCTGACCTATCAGGACGTGTGTGATCCATGTGCCTGGCTCATCTCACCCACTCTCTCCTGACTGCTGACGTGATCCCATACCGTTCGATAAACAAAGTCGACACTTTTAATTGCCGTGCATCTTTCCACCGAAAGCCATCGTCCTATCAACACCAAGGGTTAGGGTAGAGTAGGACAGTAGAAACCCTTCATGTGTGGGGAAAAACATCATACTGTTGTCATTATGAAGATGGGTAAGGATTGTGGATTTACTGAAACTTGTAATCACTTTTTAGTATATGCTTTATGATTGGAAACCAGATGCAAAGCTGTTGACTGGTCATTGTTATCCCTAAACAATGGTAGAAGAAGTAAAACCCATAATGTGAAAATTTGGATAATTAAGGGATGAGTGGGGGAGAAGAGCATGTGTGTGCTTCCATAAAGAACCAGGAAGCCCCAGCTATAACTTATGATACCTATGTGTGGCCTAACGCCCAGGAGCCTAGTGCAGCTGGCTGTTCAAGGTCTGAGTCGGGCCTAAATTGGGAGAATTGTCTATGAAGGGAAGTTCCTGTAATTTGAATCCCCTAAAACAAGGGACCTGCAGAATAAGAATGCCTAATGTATATGTAACCAACAAATACCGCACCATATTACCATACAATGGGGAGAAGACTATAAAAGTGAAATGTACGGAGATAACTTCAGTCTGATCCCTGGGATCTTTCTCACGTTTGTTGGAATCTCTGTTTATTCCAATAAACACTTGGCTGAGTTCCAGTGCTGTTTTTAAATGATGATATTGATTGAAGACGTAGAAGATTATTCACAACACTTCATGTGTGGATGTCCCCCTCTCCTCTCCTCTCCTCCCCTCCCCTCCCCAGATCGTGACGGGCCCTGGCTGGGTGTGCAGCACCTGCCCAGGAGAGGCTCCACGCCCCGGGACTACACCCCCGGTCCCCCCTCCTCCTCCTCCGCCTGCCCCAGCCCCCCCGCCGACCCTCGCCACGTCGTCATGGACACCAGCTGGCCCGACAGCTGCGAACCGCTGCCCAAGTCCAAGGGCAAGGCCGCCAAGCTGAAGAAGAACGCCAAGGGGGACAACTGCAAGAAGCTGGTCCGCCAGGAGTCTAGGGACTCTGTGGTGCTGGTGGGATACAAGAACCTGAAGATCGCTGGTGGGGCTGGAGGTGCTGGGGGCGGGGGAGGTGCTGGCGGCGGGGGAGGTGCTCCGCAGGGGGGCGAAACTCCTCTCACCCCCAGGGAGGAGAGGGAGGCCCTGCTGGGGGAGCCCAGCTCCGACCTGCCCCCCAGGACCGCTGGCGGTCTGGTTGGAGGGGAGGCCCCGTTCGCCGTCCCCGAACCTGGGCCAGGCGCTGAGCCGGACTGGCTGGGGGCGGAGGCTGCTAGCCTGTCCAGCCCCAGAGCCCACAGCACCACCCTCCTGAGCCTGGACGCTCAGACCAAGCCCCAGGCCGGCACTGGGGCTGCTGCCCCCAGTCGGACCCTCCCCCTGGAGCCCTGCAGCCTGAAGCACAGCCCTGGCTCCACCGGCCCCCCTGGAGCTGCTGGACTTCCTGGTCCAGCTGGTTCTTCTGGGCTGAGGCACATCGAGGTTCGGCCAAGCCCCAGAGACCCCTACCTTGGGGAGAAGGTCACAGTCCTGCTCCCTTGTCGGACAGACCCGGGCCCCCCGGGGTCCCGACCGGGGCCGGCCCCCCTGCAGAGCGCCAGGCTCCAGGACAGGGGGGTGGGGGGCGCCCCCTCTGCCTCCTCACGTCTCTCCGACTCGGGCATGGAGAGCGAGCCCAGCTCCCTGGCCCCGGGCCTCCAGGCTGGAGGGGTGGGGCTGGCGGCAGACTCCCCCCCCCTGCTGCCAACAGGCCCCCCCTCAGCCCCTCCCCTCAGCCGCCCCCCCTTAGCTCCACCCCGGGACTCTTCCCAGAGAACACCAGCGGTGTGAGTGGGGTCCAGTCCTCCCTGACCTCCATCACCTCCCTGCCATCGGACGATGAGGGCGAGGCGTCCAGGGCCTCCAGTGGGGCTGAGGGCCCCACCAGGAAGTCCAGTATTCTGGTCCAGGAGCAGAGCCTGGTGTTCTCTGGCGAGCCCGACAGCAGACCCGGAACCAGCATCCTCCATCGGGCCCCGGCCCCAACCCTGGCCCCAGCACCCTGCACCCTGCCTGGGCAGGCTCTCCGCCCAGGCGGCCTCACCTCCACACCTCCAGCCGACTGCCAAGCCTCCACCAATCCGCCCGAGCTGGACCCAGGCTCCAGGCTGGCCGGGGCCCCCGAGGGCCTGGGACCCCCAGACGGGGTGGGGGTCTCTGGAGCAGAACCCCAGACCACCTGTCCCTCCAGTAACTCAGCCACCAGCAGCACTGACCTGGTGAAGAAAGGCATGGTGGAGAACTACTTTGGCTCTCGCTCCAGCACGGACGTGTCAGAGATCAGCCCCGTGGAGACGTCGGCCATCACCCTGGGGCTGGGGGCGGGACCCGGGCCTGGAGGGGCGGGACCCGGGCCTGGAGGGGCGGGACCCGGGCCTGGAGGGGCGGGACCCGGGCCTGGAGGGGCGGGACCCGGGCCTGGAGGGCTGGAGGAGGAGGAGGAAGAGGAGGAGGAGGAAGACCAGGAGATGATCGAGAATGGCTTCTACGAGGAAGGCGACGGCTCGGCCTTCCTCAACGGGGCGACTGAGGAGGAGAGGGAGGGCGAGGGGGACCTGGGGGCGCAGGGGCGGAGTCTGCTGTTTGAGCACTTTGGGCTGGAGCATCTCCCTGAGCCCAGGGGCCTTCCCCCGGGGGCCTGCCCCCGCCCCCATCCTGGCCCCGCCTCCTCCCGGGCCCCGCCCCCAGCCTCCCGGAGCCCCCCTGCCTATCCAGCCCTGCAGTGGTTTGAGAAGGCCTCTTCGTCTCATGTGAAAGCGTGAGTGGATGTTTCACTGGCTTTTTATTGTTTGATGGAGTTGTTCTGACTGCAGAGACCTGCTGTCATAATGTGAATATCGTGTAACTGCAGAGTTGTTACTATAGGTAACTAGATATAGTTACATCATGGTCGTTAATGTAACCTTTACATAAAATGTTGGCGCATCAATTACACTCAACCCAGGCTTCTTCTCACTCTACCCCCTCCTCCTCCTCCTCCTCCTCCTCCTCCTCCTCCTCCTCCTCCTCCCCCCCTTGTCCCCTCCTCCTCCTCCCCCCGCAGGTTCCTCCAGGGCCGTGAGGAGCTCCGGCAGCTGCGCCTGCCTGGCTTCCTGTACAGCGAGGTGGAGCGCCTGGCCTCCACAGTGCCCTACTTCAGCCTGGAGGAGGACGACAGCAGCGAGGAGGGCATCCACCTGGTGGTGTGTGTCCACGGCCTGGATGGTGAGCAGCGTGTGTGTGTGTGTGTGTGTGTGTGTGTGGCAGCATGTGGTGATGGGGATTAGGTTTAGCATGAGTGATGTTTCCAGCCAGGCTAGACCGGAGATCCTGGACCTGGTGGATCAGGACCGGTCCTGGGTTTGTTGTTTGTGTCTCAAATTTCCTGCCCTCCTACCTCCTCTCTCCTCCTCTTTCTCCTACCCATGCTACTCTCATCCTCTTTTCCTCCTCCTCTCCTACCTATGCTCCTCCTCCTCTCCTCCAGGTAACAGTGCAGACCTGAGGCTGGTGAAGACCTACCTGGAGCTAGGACTGCCTGGATCCAGAATAGACTTCCTCATGTCTGAACGCAATCAGGTAACCAGGTAACCCTCACCCCACCAGCTAACTAACCTAACCAGGTAACCCTCACCCCACCAGCTAACTAACCTAACCAAGTAACCCTCACCCCACCAGCTAACTAACCTAACCAGGTAACCCTCACCCCACCAGCTAACTAACCTAACCAGGTAACCCTCACCCCACCAGCTAACTAACCTAACCAGGTAACCAGTTAACCCTCACCCCACCAGCTAACTAACCTAACCAGGTAACCCTCACCCCACCAGCTAACTAACCTAACCAGGTAACCCTCACCCCACCAGCTAACTAACCTAACCAGGTAACCCTCACCCCACCAGCTAACTAACCTAACCAGGTAACCCTCACCCCACCAGCTAACTAACCTAACCAGGTAACCCTCACCCCACCAGCTAACTAACCTAACCAGGTAACCCTCACCCCACCAGCTAACTAACCTAACCAGGTAACCCTCACCCCACCAGCTAACTAACCTAACCAGGTAACCCTCACCCCACCAGCTAGACTGTCTCTCTTTCTCCTTCCTCTGGATGTCAGACTGTCTCTCTCCTTCCACAGAACGACACGTTTGCGGACTTTGAGTCGATGACCGACCGTCTCTTGGACGAGATAGTCCAGTACATCCAGATCTACAACCTCACCGTCTCCAAGATCAGGTCAGTCTGGAAGAACATCCTTCCCTGCTCCCATACTGAGAACATCCTTCCCTGCTCCCATACGGAGAACATCCTTTCCTGCTCCCATACTGAGAACATTCTTCCCTGCTCCCATACGGAGAACATCCTTCCTGCTCCCATACGGAGAACATCCTTCCCTGCTCCCATACGGAGAACATCCTTCCCTGCTCCCATACCGGAGAACATCCTTCCCTGCTCCCATACGGAGAACATCCTTCCCTGCTCCCATACTGAGAACATCCTTCCCTGCTCCCATACGGAGAACATCCTTCCCTGCTCCCATACTGAGAACATCCTTCCCTGCTCCCATACGGAGAACATCCTTCCCTGCTCCCATACTGAGAACATCCTTCCCTGCTCCCATACGGAGAACATCCTTCCCTGCTCCCATACTGAGAACATCCTTCCCTGCTCCCATACGGAGAACATCCTTCCCTGCTCCCATACTGAGGATATCCTTCCCTGCTCCCATACGGAGAACATCCTTCCCTGCTCCCATACGGAGAACATCCTTCCCTGCTCCCATACGGAGAACATCCTTCCCTGCTCCCATACTGAGAACATCCTTCCCTGCTCCCATACGGAGAACATCTTTCCCTGCTCCCATACTGAGGATATCCTTCCCTACTCCCATACGGAGAACATCCTTCCCTGCTCCCATACTGAGAACATCCTTCCTGCTCCCATACGGAGAACATCCTTCCCTGCTCCCATACTGAGAACATCCTTCCCTGCTCCCATACGGAGAACATCCTTCCCTGCTCCCATACTGAGGATATCCTTCCCTGCTCCCATACGGAGAACATCCTTCCCTGCTCCCATACGGAGAACATCTTTCCCTGCTCCCATACTGAGGATATCCTTCCCTACTCCCATACGGAGAACATCCTTCCCTGCTCCCATACTGAGAACATCCTTCCCTGCTCCCATACGGAGAACATCCTTCCCTGCTCCCATACGGAGAACATCCTTCCCTGCTCCCATACGGAGAACATCCTTCCCTGCTCCCATACGGAGAACATCCTTCCCTGCTCCCATACGGAGAACATCCTTCCCTGCTCCCATACGGAGAACATCCTTCCTTGAATATACAAAACGTCAACCAATCATCAATGCTTGTTGAAGGTAAAAGGAGTCAAAGGTGATAAGGATGGACAGAATGTTTGTGTGAGTGATCTGATGTGGTGTGGATGCTGTGCCAGCTTCGTAGGCCACTCCCTCGGGAACCTGATCGTGCGCTCCGTCCTGACGCGACCCCGGTTCAAGTGCTTCCTGAGCAGGCTGCACACCTTCCTGTCGCTGTCTGGGCCCCACCTGGGCACGCTCTACAACAGCTCCGCCCTGGTCAACACCGGTACGCCTGGGGGGGGGCGGGGTAGAGGAGGAGGCGGTGTGTGTTTGTAATGCAGGAGTGGGTTTCATGGTTGTGGTCATGTCTATCCCATCCTCAACCTCCACTCTCCTCCTCTTCTCCTCTCCTCCCTCCTCCCTGTCTCCTCTCAGGGCTGTGGTTCATGCAGAAGTGGAAGAAGTCTGGTTCTCTGCTGCAGCTCACCTGCAGAGACCACTCAGACCCCCGGCAGACCTTCCTCTACAAGCTGAGCAAGAAAGCTGGTGAGAAGTCTGTGTCTGTCTCTCTCTGTCCACCTGTCTGTCTCTCTCTGTCCACCTGTCTGTCTCTCTCTGTCCACCTGTCTGTCTTTCTCTGTCCACCTGTCTGTCTCTCTCTGTCCACCTGTCTGTCTCTCTCTGTCCACCTGTCTGTCTCTCTCTGTCCACTGGTCTGTCTCTCTCTGTCCACCTGTCTGTCTCTCTCTGTCCACCTGTCTGTCTCTCTGTCCACCTGTCTGTCTCTCTCTGT
Source organism: Mallotus villosus (assembly GCA_903064625.1). Lineage (NCBI taxonomy): Eukaryota > Metazoa > Chordata > Actinopteri > Osmeriformes > Salangidae > Mallotus > Mallotus villosus. The sequence goes on from CAEFZP010003993.1 coordinate 87,525, forward strand.
CCACCTGTCTGTCTCTCTCTGTCCACCTGTCTGTCTCTCTGTCCACCTGTCTGTCTCTCTCTTTCCACCTGTCTGTCTCTCTCTGTCCACCTGTCGCTCTCTCTCTCTGTCCACCTGTCTGTCTCTCTCTGTCCACCTGTCTGTCTCTCTCTCTGTCCACCTGTCTGTCTCTCTCTCTGTCCACCTGTCTGTCTCTCTCTCTGTCTACCTGTCTGTCTCTCACAACTTCGCCACTGAAACATAGGACCCGCCACGCCAGCCAATTATACGGAATAGGAACTCGAAAACTAAAACACCTTTTCTACATACAGACACACACACTTAGGGTGTGACTGTGCCTTTCTCTCCCTGCCTCCTGGTAACTTCAGTTGGTTTGTGTGCTGCAGGTCTTCAGTTCTTCAGGAACGTGGTTCTGGTGAGTTCCCTGCAGGACCGCTATGTTCCGTACCACTCGGCCCGTGTTGAGATGTGCAAGACAGCCTTGAAGGACAAGCAGACAGGTGAGGCCTGGTCACACATGCTTAGAGCGGCACACAGTGGTTTCACCCCTGACCTCGCCCCTCCTCTCTGCCCCTGACCTCTAATTTATTTTAATCCATTTAATTACATTTTATTTTCGAATTTTGAATGCACAATTGTTTTTTAAATAACAAATAAATAAGAATTCAGTATATGACCTGTTTTTTTGTCTTAGTTAGGAAAGTAATGTTTAGTTAGGAAAGTCTGGTGCCTTTAGTCTCTTCCACATGGTGGAAGGAAGGTATAAGGTGGGAGGTATACAGTTTATTATTAATTCAACAAAGGGATCGGTATCGGGTATCGACAGATACACAAAGCCCAGGCATCAGTATCGGGACTGAAAAAGTCGGATCGGTGCATCCCTAATGTAAAGGGCTCACCCACTCTGAGGGGCAGACAAAACAGACAGGAGAGACGGAAAGCGAGAGAGGAACGGGAGACAAAAGAGAAAGCGAGAGAGGACAGAGAGCAGGAACGAGAGAGGAAGAGGGAAGGACAGGAGAGGAAGGAAAGAGAGAGAGGAAGAGAGAAGAGAGAGGGAAAGCGAGAGGACAGAGCTAACGGAAAGAGAGCAGGACAGAGAGACGGACGAGATGCAGGCCCGATCTGCTATCCGTCTATACAGATCTTTCCATCTCTCTTCCTCTCTCAGTCCACTCTCTTCCTCTACTTCCCTCTCTCTCTCTCTCCCTCTCTCCTCCTTCTCACCCTCCCTCTCCGTCCCTCCGTCAGGCCCGGTCTATGCTGAGATGATAGAGAACCTGCTGATACCAGTGCTTCAGAACAGAGACTGCAACCTGGTGCGCTATGATGTCATCCACGCGCTGCCCAACACCGCCAACTCCCTGATTGGCCGAGCAGCCCACATCGCCGTCCTGGACTCCGAGATCTTTCTGGAGAAGTTCTTCCTGGTCGCAGGACTCAAGTTCTTTCACTAGGGGGCGGTAGAGGCCATGGACTGAGGAGAATGGGGATGGCATTACCTTGTGGAAGTATACCTCACTGCATCCAAACCCAATGTTCGTATCAACTGTCTTATCTGGTTGCTTATTCACAGTTTTATACACGTTCTGCTTCCTGTGGAGCCTCTGATTGGCTGCTGGGTCAGAGGCTTCTGTTTTTGTTTTTATCATTTCAATTTTTGGGCGGACATGGATATTCTTCGTTTTTATTTTTCTATAGCCTTTTTTATGATTTTTCGTAGATATCTATGAATGTTCTTCACGGTGAGGAAGTCATTCACCTTTTGTTTGTATTCAGTGTTATTTAAGTATACAAAGTTAAGTCATTGTGTCATTGGACATTCGGATAAACAATTCAACCGAACTGGAAATGTAGCTGCTAAAAATGAAATGGTTATTTTTCTGAGGTTGTGATAAACGTGATGATACACATGATAAACCTGTGTTACTTGTGTTGGAAGAAGCATTTTTACCTGGAGAACCTCTTCACATCAGAACTAGACACTGCATAGATTTGCACCTCGACTGCATACAAAAAAAGCTTTTGTACTGAGTATAGTCATTTGTACAATTCAATAACTTTGTTTTTTTTATTGTCAGTTTTGTTTCTTTATGTGCAGAGGGCAAATACTTGGAATGCAAATATGAGACAGTAAGTGAGGCAGTTGAGTGTGGTCAGACTGTATCCTGTGTGGTCAGACTGTATCCTGTGTGGTCAGACTGTATCCTGTGTGGTCAGACTGTATCCTGTGTGGTCAGACTGTATCCTTTGTGGTCAGACTGTATCCTGTGTGGTCTGACTATATCCTGTGTGGTCTGACTGTATCCTGTGTGGTCAGACTGTATGCTGTGTGGTCAGACTGTATCCTGTGTGGTCAGACTGTATGCTGTGTGGTCAGACTGTATCCTGTGTGGTCAGACTGTATCCTGTGTGGTCAGACTGTATGCTGTGTGGTCAGACTGTCTCCTGTGTGGTCAGACTGTCTCCTGTGTGGTCAGACTGTATCCTGTGTGGTCAGACTGTATGCTGTGTGGTCAGACTGTCTCCTGAACACAGCATCTCAGGCTGGCTGAGACCCCTGAACCTGAGACATGAACAGAGGGTGCTGGCTGAGACCCCTGAACCTGAGACACGGGGATGTCAGTGGCTCGTGGGGATTACGCCATCTGACCAAAAGAGGAGGAGTGTGGGTAATTTATGCTTTTGAACTGGAGAGTATTGTTTTAAATAAAAATGGAACTATTTCTTTGTCAAATGGTTTGTATCATTGCACTTTGGACCATTAAATATGTGTATTATCAGGAAGTGTCTGTTCCTTCCTCCAACATGGTGTGCAATTATACCTCTCATTGTCAGGTTGATGTGTGTGTGTGTGGGGATGTGGCTTTAAGAGAGTATGTAAGGAAATGATTGTGCGTGTTAGTGAGTGAGAGCATGCCTGTTGTGTGTGTTATTGAGGGTGTGTGGGTTGTGTGTGTGTGTGGTGTTTTCCTCCAATGTTCTTGTCTTGTTGAATCGGCCTCTAGTCTTTCGGAGTCGGCTAGGGTTATCCCCCTCCGATCCCGCCCTTCTCTCACCTTCCCCCCCCCGCTGCACCTCAACCCCATCCTCACTGCCGTCCCCCTCACCTCACCCTTATTCCCCCACCCCCTCCTCCCCCAGCACCCTCCCCTCTGCCCCCTTTCACCCCAGCCTCTCATGTCTGTGCCCATATTTGGAGAGCCCAGGCCCAGGGCATTGTGGGATGAGGAACCAGGACGTGCTGGGCAGAGGGGTGGGGTTAGTGGGGTCAGAGTTCATTGTGGAGGGGTAGGCTCCTACTGGGAGGAGGTTGTGGACAATGTCTGGCCATCATGGCAGCTTAGATGCTCTTTAGGGGGTACAGGCCAACTGACAGACCCCCCATCGCTCTCTCTCTAGGTCTTAAAATAAGAGTAAAGTGAAACCTTGAATTGAAACAGAGATGAACATTGCTTCCACTTGATTTTTTGGAACCATGACCCAAGGTCAACGCAGTTGTGTGTTTCTTGAACATTGCTTTTCTAGCATGTTCTTCTCGCATGTTCATCTAGCATGTTCGTCTAGCATGTTCTAGCGTTGCTGGATTACTGAGAGCCTGCTGTGTAGGCCTACAAGGCCGACTTGTCACTTCTCTCATCAGTGACGGAAGGAATGAAGGTTATTTTCACAGTGTTTACACTGGCCACCGCATCATAAAGTGAGACTGTAGGAGGTCCAACATTGTCTTCTTGACAAAAACAATTAACCTCACAAAGAACCACAGCTCAAACGGAACGGTAAATGGTCGCACATCGATGTTTTACACTCTAATGAGGCCCTGGTACAATGGTCGCATCTCCGCGGTCACAGCTACGTGTTCGAGGCACAAATTGTTGTCATGGTTTCAGTTCCGAGCATTATACCCAAGTGTTGTTCCAAATTAAGTCAAATTAGGCCTATGTTTGGACTAGTGCAGGTTTTACAATCCTCTTCCAGTTAGGGCTATAGCCTACTGTGTACACCAAAAGACAGCTCTGTTTTAACGACTAGAAAAGCCTATCTGGCACCAGGTTAACCGAGAGACAGCAATCCCTGAAAACAATTAGCTGTAATCGGTTGATCTAATGCTAATCTAGTTAATCTGCTAAAGACAAGATCTGACAGACAGATTCTTCTAAACGGACGCCCGTATTTACGATTTGTGTAATAGCCTATAGTAAATAGCCTATAACTGATCAGCATGGTTGTACGAGAGTCATTAGTAAAGGTATTCTATCCAGCCTAGTCTAATATTATTGGATATAGGCCTACTATATATTAGCCTGTTGAGTATTGTCCTAAATAATTCCTGTTCAGAGAATATAGTTTGTCTATTAGACAACCAATAGCTTAATGTTGTAGTAGGCTATCCTTAACCCATTAAACTATTAAATATGTAGGCCTATAGGATGTTTAGAATGACATAGGCTACATATCAAATATATTATTAGGCAATACATTTGTGTACAGACATTGTTGGTTGATCAATTGTTTTGTAATCCACTTGTCTAAAATAACCAACTCGAAATTGCTGGGAAACCGTCGGAAGGTGCGAATAGGCTACATTCTCAACATATTCCTCGATTAGATGTTATCATCAATAACATGTTCATGGTGCAGTTGTAAATTATATAAATGTACATTTACAGTAATTGAGAAACGAATTATGTTCGAATAGTGTGTTATTTGCTTCAATATTCTATTTTTTAATAGTTTACGATCAAATAGTTCCCCCCCTGTTTGCAACGCGAATGGTACGGTCCAGACAGCTTGAAGCCTTCTAGCTCTCAGAAGTTTAAATATCAGATCGGTGAATGTTGCCGCATAGTCGGTCGGCAGTCCGGTTTAAAGTAACCCATCCGTGGTGAGAATCTGTCGTGCCGTATCTCGTGGTTTAATCTCCCATGCATCGGCTAATACACAGAAGCCCTAACCTTTCTCAAAGTGCATTTGCCTTTCCATTAGGTGAGTAATCGGCTACTTTCTGATCAATGAACATGGTTGGAAACTCGTTGTGCACTTGTTCCAGACTTGGACTGTATTGCGCTCTGCGTGCGGATGTTGTGACATTCACAATAAGTTATCTGTCAGACTTATTGTGTCAAATATGTTTTGTTTATTTGTTGTTCATGCTCTTGTGTCAGACCTCTAATTAGAGGATAATCTACTGGACACATGTTTAATTTATTTTTAGTAGACTTCTTAGCGACATTACTTCAGCTATCCACACATACCCTGGTAGGCTACCTCTCTCCCCTCGTCCTGCCCTTGTGTTCTGTTTCAAAGGAAGAAGTTCAGAATAACCTGAGCTTGACATGCACTTGTGCAGTGTGAACATCAGCTTTATCAGCTTGTTTCTCCATCAAGACCTCCACGAGAGGCAGGATGTGAAGGATGCTCTCATATGACACCGGAATGCTGGTTGTGTGCGTGCGTGCGTACGTGTGCGTACATGGTACGAGGATTCTGAGTATTCAACGGGAGCGCAGTCAGTCAATCATTCGGGAGGGGTTGACCGGTGAAGCGATGACTCCACACTCAGAAATCGTTGTCCCACCCAGGCCCCGTCAGAGTAACGGCCCAGGGATTGTTGTTGCTCCTGGGAGCATGGTCAGGGCCGGGGATTACTGCAGTCTTGAGGGGGATTTAAGGTGCAGATGGCTTCTCTCATGTGATGCCAGGAATGGCCCACTACGGGTAGTTACTGGAAGGGACGAACAACAATTAGCCACATCTGTGAAACTTTGTACTTGAATGTGTAATGTACACGTAAAAGGTGATACACTAGTTCACACCACTAAAAGTACGTTTCTGCTAGACTGACCTCTGCATGAGTGTGCTCTTTGGAACTGTACATTGTTGTTTCTGACCAGAGAAGGTTTATATATAACTTTTTATCTGTTAAAAAACTAGATACACCCTGAAGGAGGTTACATCTGAGTTTACTGCCTTGTTTATGGCCCATATCAATGTGGACAATAACGTTTTCTGACTGTCAATTGCTTGTTGCCTTATGGATGTTCTAAAGGTTCAGCTCAGAACTTCACACCTCAGAACCCTCGAACCTTGAAAACAAACATTGGGGTGAGTCATCTGCGCTCCTCGCTGACTCCAGATGACGCTGTTAGGAACATGTCATAGATGATCACGATGGTAATGATTACACCACCATTCAGATTCCACGAGTATAGGTGAATAGCTGCAGATTACAGTAATGACTTGATTCAGAAACTGGAAATCAATTCTCAAATCAAGACCTGGATATGCTTGTTGCATTACAGTAATAGTTGCATTTGCTTACGTAACAGTAAGCAAATTAGGTTACTCATTGCAGAAAATACTTTTTTGTGTTGCTATATACTTATAAATCTGTAATGTGTATATAAATATACATATACTTATTTACAACAAAATCCATGGTCATGGCACACAATAGACCATGGATACAGAACTATTAAAATGCTAAAATGATGAGAAGTTTGTAAGGCAAACAAGGTAAAGAAGCTACAAATAGAAATCAAATTCTATAGCTGTTTGAAGTGAGGAATTCACAAATACCCAGAACTGCACTGAACCAGCCTAGAGAGTGTTATTGTGTCTGGAGGCAGGAGCAGAGCTGTAGTGAGTCTGGAGGCAGGAGCAGAGCTGTAGTGAGTCTGGAGGCAGGAGCAGAGCTGTAGTGAGTCTGGAGGTAGGAGCAGAGCTGTAGTGAGTCTGGAGGTAGGAGCAGAGCTGTAGCAGTGAGTCTGGAGGCAGGAGCAGAGCTGTAGTGAGTCTGGAGGCAGGAGCAGAGTTGTAGTGAGTCTGGAGGCAGGAGCAGAGCTGTAGTGAGTCTGGAGGTAGGAGCAGAGCTGTAGTGAGTCTGGAGGTAGGAGCAGAGCTGTAGTGAGTCTGGAGGTAGGAGCAGAGCTGTAGTGAGTCTGGAGGTAGGAGCAGAGCTGTAGTGAGTCTGGAGGTAGGAGCAGAGCTGTAGTGAGTCTGGAGGCAGGAGCAGAGCTGTAGTGAGTCTGGAGGCAGGAGCAGAGCTGTAGTGAGTCTGGAGGTAGGAGCAGAGCTGTAGTGAGTCTGGAGGTAGGAGCAGAGCTGTAGTGAGTCTGGAGGTAGGAGCAGAGCTGTAGTGAGTCTGGAGGTAGGAGCAGAGCTGTAGTGAGTCTGGAGGCAGGAGCAGAGCTGTAGTGAGTCTGGAGGCAGGAGCAGAGCTGTAGTGAGTCTGGAGGTAGGAGCAGAGCTGTAGTGAGTCTGGAGGCAGGAGCAGAGCTGTAGTGAGTCTGGAGGTAGGAGCAGAGCTGTAGTGAGTCTGGAGGTAGGAGCAGAGCTGTAGTGAGTCTGGAGGCAGGAGCAGAGCTGTAGCAGTGAGTCTGGAGGTAGGAGCAGAGCTGTAGTGAGTCTGAAGGTAGGAGCAGAGCTGTAGTGAGTCTGGAGGCAGGAGCAGAGCTGTAGTGAGTCTGGAGGCAGGAGCAGAGCTGTAGCAGTGAGTCTGGAGGTAGGAGCAGAGCTGTAGCAGTGAGTCTGGAGGCAGGAGCAGAGTTGTAGTGAGTCTGGAGGTAGGAGCAGAGCTGTAGTGAGTCTGGAGGTAGGAGCAGAGCTGTAGTGAGTCTGGAGGTAGGAGCAGAGCTGTAGTGAGTCTGGAGGTAGGAGCAGAGCTGTAGTGAGTCTGGAGGCAAGGGCAGAGCTGTAGTGAGTCTGGAGGTAGGAGCAGAGCTGTAGTGAGTCTGGAGGTAGGAGCAGAGCTGTAGTGAGTCTGGAGGCAGGAGCAGAGCTGTAGCAGTGAGTCTGGAGGTAGGAGCAGAGCTGTAGTGAGTCTGGAGGTAGGAGCAGAGCTGTAGTGAGTCTGGAGGCAGGAGCAGAGCTGTAGTGAGTCTGGAGGTAGGAGCAGAGCTGTAGTGAGTCTGGAGGTAGGAGCAGAGCTGTAGTGAGTCTGGAGGTAGGAGCAGAGCTGTAGCAGTGAGTCTGGAGGCAGGAGCAGAGTTGTAGTGAGTCTGGAGGTAGGAGCAGAGCTGTAGTGAGTCTGGAGGCAGGAGCAGAGCTGTAGTGAGTCTGGAGGTAGGAGCAGAGCTGTAGTGAGTCTGGAGGCAGGAGCAGAGCTGTAGTGAGTCTGGAGGAAGGAGCAGAGCTGTAGTGAGTCTGGAGGTAGGAGCAGAGCTGTAGTGAGTCTGGAGGCAGGAGCAGAGCTGTAGCAGTGAGTCTGGAGGTAGGAGCAGAGCTGTAGTGAGTCTGGAGGCAGGAGCAGAGCTGTAGTGAGTCTGGAGGTAGGAGCAGAGCTGTAGTGAGTCTGGAGGTAGGAGCAGAGCTGTAGTGAGTCTGAAGGTAGGAGCAGAGCTGTAGTGAGTCTGGAGGCAGGAGCAGAGCTGTAGTGAGTCTGGAGGCAGGAGCAGAGCTGTAGCAGTGAGTCTGGAGGTAGGAGCAGAGCTGTAGCAGTGAGTCTGGAGGCAGGAGCAGAGTTGTAGTGAGTCTGGAGGTAGGAGCAGAGCTGTAGTGAGTCTGGAGGTAGGAGCAGAGCTGTAGTGAGTCTGGAGGTAGGAGCAGAGCTGTAGTGAGTCTGGAGGTAGGAGCAGAGCTGTAGTGAGTCTGGAGGCAGGAGCAGAGCTGTAGTGAGTCTGGAGGTAGGAGCAGAGCTGTAGTGAGTCTGGAGGTAGGAGCAGAGCTGTAGTGAGTCTGGAGGCAGGAGCAGAGCTGTAGCAGTGAGTCTGGAGGTAGGAGCAGAGCTGTAGTGAGTCTGGAGGTAGGAGCAGAGCTGTAGTGAGTCTGGAGGCAGGAGCAGAGCTGTAGTGAGTCTGGAGGTAGGAGCAGAGCTGTAGTGAGTCTGGAGGTAGGAGCAGAGCTGTAGTGAGTCTGGAGGTAGGAGCAGAGCTGTAGTGAGTCTGGAGGTAGGAGCAGAGCTGTAGCAGTGAGTCTGGAGGCAGGAGCAGAGTTGTAGTGAGTCTGGAGGTAGGAGCAGAGCTGTAGTGAGTCTGGAGGCAGGAGCAGAGCTGTAGTGAGTCTGGAGGTAGGAGCAGAGCTGTAGTGAGTCTGGAGGCAGGAGCAGAGCTGTAGTGAGTCTGGAGGAAGGAGCAGAGCTGTAGTGAGTCTGGAGGCAGGAGCAGAGCTGTAGTGAGTCTGGAGGTAGGAGCAGAGCTGTAGTGAGTCTGGAGGCAGGAGCAGAGCTGTAGTGAGTCTGGAGGCAGGAGCAGAGCTGTAGTGAGTCTGGAGGTAGGAGCAGAGCTGTAGTGAGTCTGGAGGCAGGAGCAGAGCTGTAGCAGTGAGTCTGGAGGTAGGAGCAGAGCTGTAGTGAGTCTGGAGGCAGGAGCAGAGCTGTAGTGAGTCTGGAGGTAGGAGCAGAGCTGTAGTGAGTCTGGAGGCAGGAGCAGAGCTGTAGCAGTGAGTCTGGAGGTAGGAGCAGAGCTGTAGTGAGTCTGGAGGTAGGAGCAGGCGCAGCACATGCAACGCTGCGTCACCACATGTAGGCAGGTTCCCAAGGTGCTGGATTTTCAGGTTCTCCCACTGTTTACCCCTGGTATGGAGAGCCAAGTGTGTGTGTGTGTGTGTGTGTGTGTGTGTGTAAGACAGGCCATGTTTCAACATGCTGTCAGCCTTCCTTGGAAGGCCTGAGTACATCCGTTCTGGTGTTCAGAGTAGCTCGTCTGTTGGCAGAGAATGTTACTGTGTGTGGGATCTGTCTCTCTGCAGTGTCCCTCAGGGCACACTCCCCTGGCTGTTAGCCCCCTCAGCCCCCGGCCTGCAGCCCCCTCGGCCTGCAGCCCCCCGGCCTGCAGCCCCCCCCCCGCCCCCCCGGCCTGCAGCCCAGCAGAGCCAGGAGCCAGCCCTGCTCTGAGGTGCCTCCACACTGGTGAGCCGGGGCTGGTGCATCTGTAGCGGTGCTTCTTAAAACTCTTCAGTCAGGCCACCCTTTGAACATGGAGGGCAAGATCGTTATTCTTTCGATTCCAATAACTTTGTGCACACACACACACACACATCACTCTGCTGTATTGTTCAGTGTTATCTCTATGATCTCCTCGATAGAGCGTGTCCTAGTGAAAAGGGAGTGTTTGTGTGTGGGGAGGGTGAGCAGTGCTGACAGGTGACAAGGTACCTCCAGGTGAGCATGTCCCATCATGTTGTGTTTGAACCTGTTCTCAGAGAGGAAAGTTTGCAGAGCTGTTGGAGTCATGTTACCTGTAACCCTACCAAGGGTACTTCTGTCCTCTCTCTCTCTCTCTCTCTCTCTATATCTCCCTTTCTTTCTCTCTATCTATCTATTTCACTCTATCTAGTTCTCTCTCTCTCTCTCTCTCTCTCTCTCTCTCTCTCTCTCTCTCTCTCTCTCTCTCTCTCTCTCTCTCTCTCTCTGTTTGTCCCTCTCTCTCTGTTTCTCTCTATCTGTCTCTGTTTGTCTCTCTCTGTCTCCCCCCCACACAGGAGGGATCAGAGTCTGCTCTCTGTGTTCATTCATCTGATTAATTGACTTTGGGAGATCAGCTCTCGTTAATCAGCCCAGCATCACCGTACCAGCCAGAGCTTAGTGTGAGAGGCAGGGGGGCGTAGAGGCAGGAGGGTATAGAGGCAGGGTAGCATATAGGCAGGAGGGTATAGAGGCAGGGTAGCATAGAGGCAGGAGGGCATAGAGGCAGGGGGGCATAGAGGCAGGAGGGTATAGAGGCAGGAGGATATAGAGGCAGGAGGGTATAGAGGCAGGAGGGTATAGAGGCAGGGTGGCATAGAGGCAGGAGGGTATAGAGGCAGGGTGGCATAAAGTCGATTTAAATGTATGTGTATTTATTTTTCGTTTTATTGACTCCTGTAACAGACCTCAGGGTGTATCACCTCCTGTAACAGACCTCAGGGTGTATCACCTCCTGTAACAGACCTCAGGGTGTATCACCTGCTGTAACAGACCTCAGGGTGTATCACCTCCTGTAACAGACCTCAGGGTGTATCAGCTCCTGTAACAGACCTCAGGGTGTATCAGCTCCTGTAACATACCTCAGGGTGTAGCACCTCCTGTAACATACCTCAGGGTGTATCATCAGCTCCTGTAACAGACCTCAGGGTGTATCAGCTCCTGTAACACACCTCAGGGTGTATCACCTCCTGTAACAGACCTCAGGGTGTATCACCCAGCCAGTGCTGATGCAGACCAATGCTCTGACCTGTTCATCAGGCTTCCTCATGTAAAGATGTCTGACACAATTTTCTCCCCCGCTTTCTTTCAGAAGTATGACCGGAGGGGAGTGGAGGAGAGGGAGCAAGTGAAGGAGAACGAGAGAACGAGAGAAGGAGAACAGACAGGCAGACAGACAGACAAGATATAGACAGACAAGCAGGAAGACAGACAGGCTGACAGACAGACAGGAAGACAGACAGACAGACAGATAGACAGGAAGAAGGACAGGCAGACAGGAAGACGGACAGGCAGACAGGAAGACAGGCTGACAGACAGACAGGCTGACAGACAAGAAGACGGACAGGAAGACAGACAGACAGACAGACAGACAGACAGACAGACAGACAGACAGACAGACAGACAGACAGACAGACAGACAGACAGACAGACAGACAGACAGACAGACAGACAGACAGACAGACAGACAGATCGATAGACAGGAAGACGGACAGGAAGACAGGCAGACAGACAGACCGACAGACAGGGATCCAGAAAGACAGGCAGACAGGCAGGCAGGCAGACAAACAGACAGGGATACAGACAGAATGTCTGCCCTAGCTAAAAAGACTGTCTGTGTGCTGCTACCCAACAAAGAACAACTAGACATCACAGTGGGGGTGAGTGCTTCTTTATTAACTAGCTCTGCTTCACTTCCTGTGTGTGTGTGTGTGTGTGTGTGTGTGTGTGTGTGTGTGTGTGTGTGTGTGCGTGTGCGTGTGTGTGCGTGTGCGTGTGCGTGTGTCTGTGTGCGTGTGTGTGTGTGTGTGTGCCTGTCTACTGCTTTATTAACTAGCTCTGCTTCACTTCCTGTGTGTGTGTGTCTGTGTGTGTCTGTCTACTGCTTTATTAACTAGTGCTGCTTCTCTTCCTGTGTGTGTGTGTGTGTGTGTGTGTGTGTGTGTGTGTGTGTGTGTGTGTGTGTGTGTGTGTGTGTGTGTGTGTGTGTGTGTGTGTGTGTTTGTCCGTGTGGGCCTAGGATGGGACTGTGGATGAGTCTCTGGTTTAATAAGGAGTTTATTAGAAGGATTTCCTGCTGGCTCCATTCTGAGATGGCTTCTATGTAGCTTGTAACAACGTCTCTCTGTGAGTTGGTGTTTTATAAGTTGCCCACAAGGTCTGTTGTCACTGTGTCACAGTGTCACTGTGTCCCTGTGTCACTGTGTCCCTCTTCAGGTTAAAGCCACAGGGCAAGATGTCTTCAACCGCGTGTTGGAGCTTCTGGGAATTAAAGAACTTCACTTTTTCGGTCTCACAGTGGTGAGGGGTGAGTTCCATCTATCCATCCTTCCATCTCTCCATCCATCTCTCCTTCCATCCATCTCTCTATACATCTATCCATCCATCCATCCATCTCTCCATCCATGTCACTCCTCCATTCATCCATCCGTCCATGATTCCCATCCTGTCTATTGGAGCATCAAGCTGTTGTTGTGGCCGGACAGCCTAGTCAGCCATGGGCACTGATGATACTCCAGGTTCAGACCATCCCTTACTGGAGATGATCCACACACACAGTGAGATGCTGCTGTCTGATAGAGAAAGATCGATAGTTGTATAGTAAACACACCACAGTCTAGCAAACTCTCAGGATCAGTCCTTATCAACAACACACAACAGTCAGGTAGCTAGATCTGAACACACACACAACAGTCAGCTAGCTAGATCTAAACACACAAAACACACACAACAGTCAGCTAGCTAGACCTACACACAAAACACACACAACAGTCAGCTAGCTAGATCTAAACACACAAAACACACACAACAGTCAGCTAGCTAGACCTACACACAAAACACACACAACAGTCAGCTAGCTAGATCTAAACACACAAAACACACACAACAGTCAGGTAGCTAGATCTGAACACACAAAACACACACAACAGTCAGCTAGCTAGACCTACACACACAAGTCAGCTGGCTAGTCCTACACATTCACAACACACACGCAACAGTCAGCTAGCTAGACCTACACACACAACACACACGCAACAGTCAGCTGGCTAGTCCTACACATTCACAACACACACGCAACAGTCAGCTAGCTAGACCTACACACACAACACACACGCAACAGTCAGCTGGCTAGTCCTACACATTCACACCACACAGTAAGCTAACTAGACCTACTAAAACACAGACTTCCCCACACCACACAGTAAGCTAACACAGACTTCCCCACACCACACAGTAAACACAGACTTCCCCACACCACACAGTAAACACAGACTTCCCCACACCACACAGTAAACACAGACTTCCCCACACCACACAGTAAACACAGACTTCCCCACACCACACAGTAAACACAGACTTCCCCACACCACACAGTAAACACAGACTTCCCCACACCACACAGTAAACACAGACTTCCCCACACCACACAGTAAGCTAACACAGACTTCCCCACACCACACAGTAAACACAGACTTCCCCACACCACACAGTAAGCTAACACAGACTTCCCCACACCACACAGTAAACACAGACTTCCCCACACCACACAGTAAACACAGACTTCCCCACACCACACAGTAAGCTAACTAGACCTTCTCACATACTACAGATATCGTGTATCCCTGCCTGGTCGCTAGGAAACCATTCACACTGTCTTGCCCTGAAGTGGGTTATCTGCCAACAGGGCCAGCGAATAGCAATGACAGAATTGTTGTTGTGTGTGTGTGCGTATGTGTGCCCGTGTGTAACTGTTTCTCTGTAAGCGTGTGTGCGTATGTGTGCTGTGTGTTTCTGTTTCTCTGTATGTGTGTGTGTGTGTGTGAGAGAGAGAGAGAGAGAGAGAGAGAGAGAGTCTGCTCCACTGAGAAGTCCAATCTATTCTCAACCAGTGAGCAAAATGTTTTTTTTTCTTTCTTTATGTTTGTAGTGAGAGGTTAGGGCGGCCTGCTGGCCTCCCCAACAAGGGCCCTTTTGTTTTGGTAGCGTGGGGGCCGTCCAACACTCAGGAGCGGGGGGGGGCCGTCCAACACTCAGGAGGGTGGGGGCCGTCCAACACTCAGGAGCGGGGGGGGCCGTCCAACACTCAGGAGCGGGGGGGGCGTCCAACACTCAGGAGGGTGGGGGCCGTCCAACACTCAGGAGCGGGGGGGGGGCGTCCAACACTCAGGAGCGGGGGGGCGTCCAACACTCAGGAGGGTGGGGGCCGTCCAACACTCAGGAGCGGGGGGCCGTCCAACACTCAGGAGCGGGGGGGGCCGTCCAACACTCAGGAGCGGGGGGGCCGTCCAACACTCAGGAGGGTGGGGGCCGTCCAACACTCAGGCCAGGGCTACGGCTGCATTAACTTCATTAAGCCTGGAATGCCCCCTGCATTCCTCCTCTCCACTGGAGAAACAAGGAAGGCGGGAGTGTGTGTGGATGGAGTGAGTGAGTGAGGAAGAAGAGGAGGAGAGACAGAGAGGGGCGGGAGGGTGGGGAGGGAGGGAGGGAGGCAGTAGTTGAAAAAGAGGGATGGCGGAGGGAGGGTGGGGAGAGAGGGAGTTTGCTGAATCCTGCTGAATCCAGGATGAGAGGAGGAGAACGAGTGAGTCATGAAGAACGGATGCAGGAGACCGAAGGGAGACATGGATGGATGGAATCTCTGGAGGAGTGAGCTGCTCTGTGAAGAATGCGGTGTTGGTAAAGAGAGTGGCTCATAAAGCTCGATGAAGAAAGGAGCTGAGGAGAGGGGGAGCAGGGAGGATTAACGACGGCGTGTCAGGGAGGGCTGGTACCAGCCTGGGGGTACCACAGAAGGAGGGGGGGAGGGCATATCTCAGTGATGAGGTGGTACAGCCCTCCTGCCCCCAGTCACCCCACCACAGATGAATCACGGAACCCCCCGGTCCCTCACTGGGCTGACCACAGACCCGGCTAGCTTAGTTCCTGTGCATTCATCATCCCGGTAGTGAACCCTCATCCAGGGATGAGAGACTGAAGCAGTAACACACAGGCGAGCGTGATTGGTCCCTAATCGCTCATGTGTTAAGGCAGAGTTCTTCAGCCAGAACATTTTTGGAGTTGTGAGCTCATCGTTATGTTGTAATTCTCACTATGAAAAAATCCTCTTTGTCCTTCCTCTGAAAACAGATCTGTTCAGCCAAGTCTCTGTTTGTCTTTCTGCTAGTTACTGAGCTAACCGAGGAATGAGCAAACAGGCATGTCGTTAGCATTAGTAGTAGCATACTAGTTGTCAGCCTTGTCTCCTCAACTCAATCACTCACTCTCTTTTTCACTCTATCACTCTCTCCTCAATGCTCTCTCTCTCTCTCTCTCATTTCTCTCCTCTCTCTTAATAATGTTATTGCTCTTCGAATTCCACACGTGAGTTTATTACTCTTTGGTTTGGTGGCTGAGTGAGTTCTGCTCTCCTCTCCTTCCGCTCTCTCTGACTCAGACAATGAGCACATCTTCCTGGATCTGGAGGAGAAGCTCATCAAGTACTTCCCCAAGGAGTGGAACCAGGACCCAGCCAAGGTAAGCAGGGACGCCTGTGTGGATGTGCTGAGTGGAGGCTCTCCCGACTGAGGCCTGTAGGAACTTAGATATGAAGCTGGAATATATGAACAGATAATAAGCCCAGCTAGCTATCCTACAGCTGGGAGACCCCCTGGTGGTGTCCCATCAGTAACATTCCGCTGGTGGTGTCCCATCAGTAACATTCCCCTGGTGTCCCATCAGTAACATTCCGCTGGTGGTGTCCCATCAGTAACATTCCCCTGGTGTCCCATCAATAACATTCCCCTGGTGGTGTCCCATCAGTAACATTCCCCTGGTGTCCCATCAGTAACATTCCCTTGGTGGTGTCCCATCAGTAACATTCCCCTGGTGGTGTCCCATCAGTAACATTCCCCTGGTGGTGTCCCATCAGTAACATTCCCCTGGTGGTGTCCCATCAGTAACATTCCCCTGGTGGTGTCCCATCAGTAACATTCCCCTGGTGCTCTGCTGTCCCCAGGGGCTGAAGAGGTCGCTGCCTCTGCTCCTGTGTCTCAAGGTGCAGTACTACGTGGAAAACGGCAGGCTGATCTGGTGAGTCGAACGGCTGTCTCCTCTCTCATCCTCCTCTCTCATCCTCCTCTCCTCCTCCTCCGCTCCTTTCAATCATCCTTTTCTCTTTCACCCTCCTCTCTCTCACCCTCCTCTCATCCTCCTCTCTTATCTGTGTGTGTGTGTGTGTGGTCGCCGTGGCAGCGAGCGTAAGGCAAGGCGTCTGTACTACTCCGACCTGCGTGAGCGCGTGCTGCGGTCTGAGTGTCGGCGGCAGGAGGAGGTGTACTTCCAGCTGGCGGGCTACGCCCTGCAGGCGGACCTGCCCGACCACGTCCAGGACCACGGGGAACAGGGGGACGCAGCCTACTTCCAGCCCAAGGAGTACTTCCCTCCCTGGGTAGGTGCTGCAGGGGGCAGGGGGCAGTGTGGAGGAGGGTGTTGAGTGATGGCTGAAGTCTTGAGATGGGTGGACTCAGGGCTGTTGTTATTTTAGATTCTAACAAAATATTGACCCAGTGTGCTCTCTCTCTCTCTCCCTCTCTCCCCCCCACCACCCAGATTGTGGCGAAGCGAGGCGTGGACTACCTCCTCCGCCACGGCCCCAAGGTGCACGGCGAGCAGCGGGGCATGTCCGCCCGCGACGCCACGCTGCACTTCATCAAGGAGTCCTGCAGACTGGAGGACGTGCCCGTCATCTTCTACCGCCTGCAGAAGGTCAGGGGTCAGGGAGACAGACACGGCTGGGACTGGACAGGGGCAGGACGGTTAGGGTTAACCCAGGAGATGTGGAGTGGGTTAGGGGACGGTTAGGGTTAACCCAGGAGATGTGGAGTGGGTTAGGGGACGGTTAGGGTTAACCCAGGAGATGTGGAGTGGGTTAGGGCAGAGTTGCCCAACCTTTTTTGAGCCGCGGCACATTTTTTACATTTACAAAATCCTGGGGCACACCACCAACCAAAATGACACAAAATGACACTCTAACACAGTACATATTAGATTAGATGACCTTTATTATAATACATATAGTTAATAATATAGTTTTTTTATGTATTTACACTTAGTGGGAAACCTGGGTCTGTTTCGATGAACACAAAAGTTTGAAAGCGTGCCCCACAGAGTAATGTGTGATTCTGAACATTCCAACCGACTATTTTCCGATAGACTATATGACAAATGCTATAGTATGGCTTCAAAATTTACAATAAGGAGGCTAACGAGCAGGTAGTAGCATTGGTACGAGTATTATGCTAGGTTGCTAGGTAACGGAAGCTAACTAAAGCTAGCTAGCTTCCGTTTTGGAAAAATAACTCAATCTGGTGGAAGCGTCGGTAATATTTAGAACTCACGCGAACCAAAGCACTCACAAAGTGTATAGTAGGCAAAAGCCAAAGCATTTTTTTATCTGCCACACTTTATTACAGGTTAATTAGGTGATATTAGATAATTTCCCACAACACACCTGACGATCTCTCACGGCACACTAGGCCGCGGCACACTGGTTGGGAAACACTGGGTTAGGGGACAGTTAGGGTTAATTTAGGTATTAGGATGATGTCAGTCGGTGGACGGAAAGATGCACGACAATGAAAAAGAGTTGACTTGGTTTATTAGAACGACATTTAACCCGTCGAAGCAGAGAGTGGTCAGATGAGTGAGGCCAGGGGTTACTATGGTTACAACGGCCGTATATACAATCAATAGACAAGTACAGATATAGTTTCCACAGAATGTTTCCTTACAAGGCACAGCAAGTTTGTATACTTGAAAAGCTACACCTGACAATATCGTAACTCATTGAAGCCTTTTCCTGCATAGTTTCTCCTCACCGACTCCCGTCAGTCTGAACAAGTGAGGCCGTTATCTATATGTGGACTACAGTGGGCTCCACAGCATGACCTCTTGACCTTAGTAGGAGAGAAGCCTCTCTCACACAAAATTCAGCATGTCACCAGGAGATGTCCATGTTTTTTGCTCCCCTTTGTAAATCGCATTGTGTTGCCTCCTGGTATGAAATTTGCAATAGAAATCAAGTTTGATTTGGGTAGGGTTTGTAGAGAGAGGTGTAGTAAAGGCCCAGGCAGCAGTTGTGTAATCCACCATCACTTTAGATATACTGCTGGAGCCTCCTGGAGCCTGGAGTCAAGAGTACACCTCCTGTGGAGGGGAGGAGAGAGGGATGAGGGAGAGGAGAGAGGGGTGAGGGAGAGGGAGAGGAGGGAGGGATGAGGGAGAGAAGGGGAGGGAGAGAGGAGAGAAAGAGAGAAGGGAGAAGAAGGGGAGAGGATGGAGGAGGGTGAGAGGAGGGGAGAAGAGGGGGAGATGAAAGAGAGGAAGGTGAGAGGAGGGGAGAGGAGGGGAGAGGAGGGGGAGGAGGGTGAGAAGAGGGGGAGATGAGAATGAGAGGGGAGGGGAGAAGAGGGGGAGATGAAAGGGAGAGGGTTATCGAGGGGTTTAGATGCCTGTCTGACCTGTCATCCTGTTCACTCTCTCTGCAGGACAAGCGGGAGGAGAGAGGCACAGCCTTACTGGGGCTGACCCTCAAAGGAATGCAGGTTTATCAGGTGTGTGTTTGTGTGTGTGAGATTCTACATCTGTGGTCTCCCTTACGCAACCCTCCGTGTGTCATCGTGTGCGTCAGTGTGAGCCTGTGTTCTCTCAGGCTGGATGACTCAGGGTGGGTGGAGATTGGGGGGGCTGCTCTGGTAGGGTGGAGGAGGGGGGAAGCTGCTCTGACAGGGTGGAGAGCTGCTCTGACAGGGTGGAGGGGGGGGGGAGCTGCTCTGGCAGGGTGGACAGGGGGGGGAGCTGCTCTGGCAGGGTGGAGAGGGGGGGCTGCTCTGGCAGGAATGTGGGAGCTCCCGGAGACACCCCCCACTGCCCCCCGCTGGGTCTGGCCTGCGGGGGCTTTCTAGGGGGATTAGGGCTCAGGGGATAGGATGGGGGCTTATGGAGGTCATAGGATGGCACGGAGGGCCGGAGGGGGGGTCTTAGAGGGGGAAGGGGGGGCAGGAAGGAGGTCTAGGAGGGTTGAGGTTCAGGTCTAATGTTGTCATGTTTAGCTAGTGAGCAGGTCTAATGTTGTCTTGTTTAGCTAGTGTGCAGGTCTAATGTTGTCTTGTTTAGCTAGTGTGCAGGTCTAATGTTGTCTTGTTTAGCTAGTGAGCAGGTCTAATGTTGTCTTGTTTAGCTAGTGTGCAGGTCTAATGTTGTCTTGTTTAGCTAGTGTGCAGGTCTAATGTTGTCTTGTTTAGCTAGTGTGCAGGTCTAATGTTGTCTTGTTTAGCTAGTGAGCAGGTCTAATGTTGTCTTGTTTAGCTAGTGTGCAGGTCTAATGTTGTCTTGTTTAGCTAGTGTGCAGGTCTAATGTTGTCTTGTTTAGCTTGTGAGCAGGTCTAATGTTGTCTTGTTTAGCTAGTGAGCAGGTCTAATGTTGTCTTGTTTAGCTAGTGTGCAGGTCTAATGTTGTCTTGTTTAGCTAGTGAGCAGGTCTAATGTTGTCTTGTTTAGCTTGTGAGCAGGTCTAATGTTGTCTTGTTTAGCTAGTGTGCAGGTCTAATGTTGTCTTGTTTAGCTAACGAGCAGGTCTAATGTTGTCTTGTTTATGTTGTCTTGTTTACACTATAGGAGGTCAACAACATCAGGGAGCTGCTGTTTGATTTCCCCTGGTCCAACGTGGGACGACTTACCTTCCTGGTGAGACGAGCTTAATGGACCTCTGTGACCACGGACTGCTACTGTACCCCCTTCACATTCAGCTGCTACTGTACCTACCTTACTCACATTCAGCTGCTACTGTACCTACCTTACTCACATTCAGCTGCTACTGTACCTACCTTACTCACATTCAGCTGCTACTGTACCTACCTTACTCCTTCTTTCTCCTCTCTTCTGGTTTCCGTCTCAGCCCATCCTTCCACCTTTCCTGCCTCATCCACTCGCCCATCGTCCATCCTGTTTCTCTCATCCATTCATCTCTCTGTGACTTTCTATTTCATCCATCCACCCTGCCCATCCCTCTCCCCCCGTGTCTCTCTCCATGCTGTTGTAGTTTCCAGTGAGATATTCATGAGCCTGCCTGACCTGACTGAGCCTGACTGACCTGACTGAGCCTGACTGACCTGACTGAGCCTGACTGACCGAGGGCTGTGCCGGGTCCCCGTGCCCCCTTGTTCCCCTCCACAGGGGAAGAAATTTGAGATCCAGCCAGACGGCCTGCCGTCTGCCAGGAAGCTGGTGTACTACACAGGCTCTCCCTTCCGCTCCCGCCACCTGCTGCTGCACCTGAGCTCCAGCCACAGCCTGTTCCTGAGCCTGCAGCCAGCCCTCACGCACCTGAGACAGTTGGAGGAGTCAGAGGGTGAGGGGGGGGCGGGGGGAGGAGTGGCGGGAGAATGGGGGAGGGGGAGGGGAGTTGACAGTTGACAGTCAAGAGGAGGGAGCAGAGCTCAGGCCCCCCCTCTTTATTGAATGTTAGATTTTGAGAATGGTACTCACCCCTGCCTCCTCCCCTCCCTCCTCCTCTCCCCTCCCTTTTCCCCTCTTTCCTCCTCTCCTCTCCCTCTTCCCCTCCTTCCTCCCGGCCCTCCAGAGAAAAAGCGTTACCGGGAGTCATACATCAGTGATGATCTGGACCTAGACCCGGCAGGCAGCGAGGGCAGTCCTGGCCTATCACGTAACTTCACCAACAGTCCCGGCCTATCACGTAACTCCACCAACAGTCCTGGCCTATCACGTAACTTCACCAACAGTCCCTGGCCTATCACATAACTTCACCAACAGTCCCGGCCTATCACGTAACTCCACCAACAGTCCTGGCCTATCCCGTACCTCCACGAACAGTCCCGGCCTATCAGGTCACTCCACCAACAGTCCTGGCCTATCACGTAACTTCACCAACAGTCCCGGCCTATCAGGTCACTCCACCAACAGTCCCGGCCTATCAGGTCACTCCACCAACAGTCCTGGCCTATCACGTAACTCCACCAGCAGTCCCGGCCTATCAGGTCACTCCACCAGCAGTCCCGGCCTATCAGGGTCACTCCACCAGCAGTCCCGGCCTATCAGGTCACCCCACCAACAGTCCCTGGCCTATCACGTAACTCCACCAGCAGTGCCGGCCTATCAGGTCACTCCACCAGCAGTCCTGGCCTATCAGGTCACTCCACCAACAGTCCCGGCCTATCAGGTCACACCACTAACAGTCCTGGCCTATCACATCACTCTACTGGCAGCTCAGGCATTGAGGCAGACCCTCAGCAACACAACATATCCACGGAGATGGCGTCCATGGAGATGGCATCCATGGAGGAGGAGGTGGGGCCAAAGCCGGCAGCCAGTCACGGCAGCTCTCTCACTTCCAGCATGGAGACCTGGAGCAGGGATCCCAACGAGGAGGAGGAGGAAGGTGAGAGGAGCGAGGAGGAGGAGCAGCAGGAGGAGGAGGAGAAGGAAGGCAGCTGATTGATTCATGAAAACTGTTCTGACCCACAGGCACCAGGGTCAGTATACGTGGGTCAGGGGAGGTTTCTGTGGACGACCCAAAGGAGACGCTCCGATTGGCTGAGCTTCTGGAAGGCGTGTCAGTGGACTGTCCTGTGATGTCATCAGAGGCTCCGTGGAAGGGTGAGAGAGCTACCTCTTATAGCCACAGCCCCCCCTGGTGGACGTTGGTCACTTTTGATTGCGTGACTTTATCTCAGTTTTATTTGCTGCACGGCTGAATTGATGTTGGTGTGAAGCTGTACTGGAAGTGTGACCATCCAACTGATATCTGTGATCTCCTGTCAACAGGAAGTGAGGAGGTTCATGTGGACAGCAGAGATGCAGTGACGTTACGCAGCACAGAAACCCTCACACAGGTGACCTCCTCTTCTATCACCTCACCTCCTCTCTCTGCCTGTCTGTCTCTGCTGTCTGTTTTCTCTCCTCTTTCATAGTCATGTGTTCTCTCGCTCTCTCCTCTCTTCTCATAGCTCTTGTGTCCTCTCTCTCTCTCCGTATCCAGTTGAAGTATCGTCCAAGCGTCTCTGTCGATCGCCACAGTCAGAGTCTGGACAACGTTTGTCTCCTCCCTCCCCCGGCGCCGCTGACCACGCCGCTACACCGGGACTCCTCCCACAGCTACACTTGCGGCCTGCCCGACACCCCCGGCCCCGCCAAAACCCCCGGGGGCAGCTACTACCTGCCCCTAGCGCTCCACTGCCCCCCCAAACCCTCCTTCTACGGCCGCAGGTCCAACAATTGCCTCTCCCTGGACTTACTGGGCGACGAACAGCTGTTAGAGTTCATACTGTAGACCCTGAACACTGCTGTTAGAGTTCATACTGTAGACCTGAACACTGCTGTTAAACCCTGAACACTGCTGTTAAACCCTGAAGACTGCTGTTAAACCCTGAACACTGCTGTTAAACCCTGAACACTGCTGTTAGACGTCATACTGTACACCTGAACACTGCTGTTAGAAGTCATACTGTACACCTGAACACTGCTGTTAGAAGTCATACTGTAGACCCTGAACACTGCTGTTAGACTTCATACTGTAGACCCTGAACACTGCTGTTAGACTTCATACTGTAGACCCTAAACACTGCTGTTAGACGTCATACTGTAGACCCTGAACACTGCTGTTAGAAGTCATACTGTACACCTGAACACTGCTGTTAGAAGTCATACTGTAGACCTGAACACTGCTGTTAGACTTCATACTGTAGACCCTGAACACTGCTGTTAGACGTCATACTGTAGACCCTGAACACTGCTGTTAGAAGTCATACTGTACACCTGAACACTGCTGTTAGACTTCATACTGTAGACCCTGAACACTGGTGTCCATCCTTGCTCTCAGTACTGAACACAGTGTGGTGGAGGGCATCAGGAGTTGGCTACTGAGGAGGTTAGTGTCTGGATGTAACAGCTTTATGTACTCGCTTGTCAGCTTCCTCCCTCACTCACCCACGCCAGGAATCCAACCAGGGTCTTCTGGCTCACGCACGCAACGACCAGCTTTCAGAAACACCCTTTGGCCTCGTGGCTTCGCCACCGAAAAGCCAGCGATGTAATGTCACGGATGAATGGTGTTTGCAGAGGAGGGAGCTTAACCAGCTCAACCCTTCTACACACACATGTACATAGTACAGGGGAGATGTGAGGTGAAAAGCTTCTTATTTTCTCTCCTCTCACTGTACAAGAGTTAGATTAGTTTCCTGTTAACTGGACCAATCAGACAACAGTTAGATTAGTTTCCTGTTAACTGGACCAATCAGACAACAGTTAGTGACCCACTCCAATCAGACCACAGTCATGTGACTATCTCCATGCAGGCATTTTCTGCATATTTATTGTCTTACATTATTCTTACAATCTGCTTTTTTGTAATATATACTTTGTACATAATTGTCCCTTTCTACTGTATGTGGTAGTACTTTCACTTTTTATATGAATTGCTGAGACTTTATAAGTTTGCAT
Source organism: Mallotus villosus (assembly GCA_903064625.1). NCBI lineage: Eukaryota > Metazoa > Chordata > Actinopteri > Osmeriformes > Salangidae > Mallotus > Mallotus villosus. The sequence goes on from CAEFZP010003993.1 coordinate 111,142, forward strand.
AGTTAAAGTTGTTACTGAGCAGTGCTGTAGGCCTACACAGTCCTGAGACAAACCACTAATCTAATCTAAAGATACAACTCATGTTAAACCGGAGCAGTGCCCACATTGCGTTAATAAACTCTCCAGGGGCTGTTTTTGTTCTCCTGTCAGCTTCTGTATTACTATGTAAATTCTGGCATAGATTCTTAATGGGTGTTTAGATTGTGGTATGGACTTGAAAACAAAGGATGTGATCTTGGAGTCCGTCCAATGTCCCAGGCCATTGTGACCTTTTTAATTGCAAAACAAATGTCTTTCTGTATGTTGTCTTTTATCTGACAACACTCCCGTTTATTCCGCGGCTAAATCCCCCCCGCCTCCATTCTATAAGTAGCACAACCGTTCTCTCAGTGCTCTTTGTAATTCTCTATTTCTGGAACTATGTTGTAGCCTTCTGCGGAATTCTGCATGTAGCCCACTGGACAAACACTCTTTCTCTACGCGTCGACCAGGTTAGACACGCTGGTCTTTACAACATCGATTCATTGACACGTTTCACCCTGCGGTATGCTGAAGATAGCAACCTTTGAACCACTAGTCCCAGTGATGCTACTCGAGCACACGGAGCCACAGACATCTGAACCACTAGTCCCAGTGATGCTACTCGAGCACACGGAGCCACAGACATCTGAACCACTAGTCCCAGTGATGCTTCTCTAGCACACGGAGCCACAGACATCTGAACCACTAGTCCCAGTGATGCTACTCTAGCACACGGAGCCACAGACATCTGAACCACTAGTCCCAGTGATGCTTCTCTAGCACACGGAGCCACAGACATCTGAACCACTAGTCCCAGTGTCGGAGCCACAGAGAATGTTTGTTTCTGTGTATTTGCGTGAGTCCACTCAGTGACTATTAATGTGAATTTACAGTGTCTAATACAGTCTCACAATATTGAATAAAATACAACTTTTACACAAGAAATCCAATACGCTGGCTAAATGTAGCATGGTCTTATCTACAAAACACAATAGTTCTGGCCCTTTTTGTGTAGTAATCCCCTCAGAGTAAAACATGATGACCATACAGATAGACAACAAGTAGTTAGCTACTGGTGTAATGTGGTGTACTGTGGGGGTTTACTATTGGCCAAACAACCAAAACTAATTCCCCTATGTTTGAAGGAAGACACAAGGGTGTTGTACCTACTTTTACCGTTTGGAGTTAATGTAATTTGTTTCCGATTTGGGGGAGCATGTCTTGGTATTCGGGGGGAGGTGAGCAAGTCATCCTATTTGTTTGACTCATAGTAGGTGTGTTTTGCACTTCAGGGCCACCATATAATATACATTTAATAACATTGCAAAGGAATGAAATCAATTACAAGGCAAACATGTAACAAAATGAAGGTTAACTCCTATACTTACGCTACCATGATTATTGTAAATCAGAGAGAAAGCAAGAGGTGATGAAGGAGAAGGACAAGCCAGAGTTGAGGAGAAGGTCTCAGGAGATCAAGAATCCACAGAACAACGCTTCACAACTCCTTTCATACCCAAGAACAACCAATCAGACCACATCTTGACCCTTATCAACATATGACTAGCAATGCTACAGTAAGTTACACAATGAGGTGTGAAATCCACCAAGTAGAGACTCCATCCAGCAACTCCAGCATTTTAGCACATGAGAGGTGGGGGCAGGGTGACACCTAGGCCTAGTGGTAAACCTGGCTTGCTTTGCAGTGCTTTACAGTCTTGCTAAACAAAATCTATGTTGTGACGGGCTCACGTATACATATAGAAGAATCATTGCTGTTTGACAACCGGCGGATTGACCAGAAGCCCAGAAACCGGTCTTTCTTTTAGAATCCCAAAAAAACTTCTTACCAGCTATAACATCTAATGAATGGCCAGTGTGAAATAAATGCACAGTGTCCAGAAGGCTCACATTTGTCCAGATATGGTATCAAATGAATGGCCAGTGTCCAGACATCCTAATGAAAGCAAGAAGAAGGAGGAAATGCAGGATTCATCTGCTGTTAAGTCAGTTACAGTACAGTACTGTTAACTTATTTTACCTTTCAGATGACGGTCTGAAACAGGTCTGCAGCCAGTGATTAGTTAGTTTTTCTAGCTATTATAGGTTAAAATAGACAAGTGCTGACTGAAATGATAAAGTGATGTCCATTTTTCCTTCAATGGTGACATTACTGAGAGCCTTTAACTGGAGGCGCAATCACAGTAAACATGCCAAAGGACCCCCTAGAAACCTCTGAGGTCACTGTGAACCCCACATAAATCACATGAGATGAATTGATGTTTTATTCAGTTTAGGTACTTGGAATCCTATCCCACCATCCCACTTCATGAAATGCTAAATACGCTTTGGTATACACTGTCGTACGGAACAAGATATAGATTTTGAAAAAAAATCTTTGAACCAATATTTCATGGGCCACACCAAATTGTACGTAGGCTATGCTATGCCAACGCTTATTAATTAATACAGATTAATCCGTATATTGCATGCTTTTCCCCTTTTATATAATATTTGTATGAAATTAAAACGGCCATATATCCACATATGTCGACATTATCGTCACATCAGGCCATACGGGTCATAATAAAATTGTCACAATGTTACTCAACATTCCAAAAACTGCATCTAGAACTTTGATACTTTGATACAGTATAATCATTCGCGAATCAACAACGAAACGACCTATTTGGTGCGCTAAACTGTCGAAAAAAGTTATCCCAATCAACGGTTCCTTGTTTGCTTCTTAGTGAGGTAAGTACTCTCATTAGTCACATCATGTCAAACTGAATGATGTTATGTTGCGCGGTTTCATTTGTCAAAGGACAATTAAAAACACAGAGAATTATGGCAGCCTATCCCAACGACCTACGTCTCACACGTCGACTATTTTTAGGTTTAGCACTGGCTTCACACACATTTATTTACGATTTGACTTTTTAATTTAGGTATTTCAATTCGGTTTGTATTATTTTAGGCTTGCCTCGCATTCGGGATGATCTCTCAGGCAGGCTACAACCTTTCTCTATCACGCTTAACACAACCGCGTGATCGGTCTAGGCCTATACGTCAAATTCCCGCAATATTACAGTTTTTTTTCAAATCGTCAAAATGTTTATTCCTTGGCCCACATCTGATCTAATAATGTTTAACGTTTGTGTAACAAATGTTGATTGAAAACATTATTATTATTTCTTTCTCTAGGGCAGTAGTAGTCATCTGCTTGATGATGAATTGTTCAATGGATTTGTATACAGGACAGGTAATATTGTACTATTGTACTGGCAGCATGAGTATCACTACAACCATCCCCATAGACCAGTAAATTCAGTATGTATCTTGCAGAAAACTATCATGCGACAGTTCTTGATCCTCAAGAAACTGGGAGATGTTCCTGACCAGGTCAACTTGGAGCATATTAAAGATTTTCTGTTGAGAGAAGCAGTATTCGGACCAGCGTAAGCAAGCTTTACGCTTCTCAAATTTTAAAATTGTAAAACATTCACTGGAAATGTATGTCCAGTCACCCATGTCCACTTCTGTAGACCTCACCATGTCCTCCGTCGTCCTATGCTGGAGGGGATTGAGAAAAAGGTATTTATAGAACTGGAGAAGGAGCAACGTCTCTCTAAGCAGTTTGAGAGGAAGGTAGGCTATGAGACAACATCAGGACGTTTTCTAATAAGACACCCGGGAAAATCAAGGTAGAGTGGACTTCTCACCATGTGAAATAGAAGTTTGTGGGGGAAGCGAGCGGGAGTGGGGGGCGGGGGGAGCGGAGTGCGGAGAGGGGTGAGCGAGAGAGCGAGAGAGGAGAGAGAGAGCGAGAGAGAGAGAGAGCGAGAGAGAGAGAGAGAGAGAGAGAGAGCAGAGCGAGTCGAGAGAGCGAGAGAGAGATCGAGAGAGAGAGATGAGCGAGAGCTAGAGCGAGATCTAGAGCTAGCGATCTCGCGAGATCTAGCTCTATCTATCTCTCTCTAGCTCTCTCTCTCTATCTCTCTCTATCTCTATCTCTCTCTCTCTCTCTCTCTCTCTCTCTCTCTCTCTCATCTCTCTCTCTCTCTCTCTCTCTCGTTCTTCTAGGTCACCTTGGAGGGACTTGAGATGTTCCTGTGCATGATCAGGCCAGCTGCCGAAGATGAGGTCAGGAAACTCCTCCTCCCCCTGTTTTCCAACCTGGCGTGCAGTGCTGTGCCTGACACGAAGGGCGAGCGGGAGTCCTTTCCACCTGCTGGGGATGCAGGGTCGCCAAATGAGCAGGTGCCAAGCACCTCAACGCTGCTCCAGACAGCTGAGAAGCTGGTCCCTGAGTTGGTGACAGCTACTCTCAACTACCTCCTGGAGGACAGAGAAGAGCAGCTATGGGGATCACTGTTCAGCTCTGAGCAGACAGGCCTCACCTCCATTGAGGGACGATGGGCCAAGGCAGCCATTGTAGATGTCTTCAGGCTTGTGGAGGATGCAGTCAGCTCTGTGCTCCCTCCCCAGGATGTCTCAGCACTGGCGTCCGTCACTCTCAGAGTGGTGAAGAACATGGTGGTCGCCATCTTCCAGAGGTTTGAGCATGCCTTGACATCCTTCCAGCTGATTGGACACGACAGCACAGAATGTGATGGTCTGGCTGTGACCCGTTCTGTGATCTCAGCCATCGTGGATGAAATGGAGGTATTGTAATTGCGTCTTGTTTTTAATATCACACAGTACATAAATGTAAACAGATCTCAAGATAAAGCCTTCCTGGCGTAGGTATGTGTTCAATTTCGAGACACCTACAGCAACATGTACATCTTTTGTTGTTGCTGAAGATGGGGGACTGGGAGCCTGAGGATTTCTCCAACCAGATGTGTGACATCACCACCACAGCTGGTACCCCTGAAGTTTCCATGAAAGACCTTCTCCTGAAAGCAGCTAGAGCTCTGGGCGATAAGGTAAAGGCCGCAAATGCAAAATGTAAACATCTCATTATTTCCTTGTGAATCCATTGACACGTATTGCCAGACACAGTGTATAACGTGTGCCACTAAAATTGTAAACTTTAATACAGAACAACATCAGCGAAGACTTAACAGTGGAAGACGACCTTTCTGAGGCTGCCCTCAAGATGTCTGCCCAGGCCAGAGGTCATGAGGCTGCCCCCAAGGTGTCTTCCCAGGCTAGAGGTCATGACGCTGCCCCCAAGAGGTCTGCCCAGGCCAAAGGTCATGAGGCTGCCCCCAAGAGGTCTGCCCAGGCCAGAGGTCATGAGGCTGCCCTCAAGAGGTCTGCCCAGGCCAAAGGTCATGAGGCTGCCCCCAAGAGGTCTGCCCAGGCCAGAGGTCATGAGGCTGCCCTCAACAGGTCTGCCCAGGCCAGAGGTCCTGCAGTTGCCATGGAGGACGTTCTTCAGGAACCAGTCATGGCTCACAGTGATAAAGTGATGAAGGCAGTTATCACTGAGGTCACCTTAGACCAGGTTCAGCCTGCCCCGAGGTCTCCAAACACCATTGCTGCATCCAGATTCTCAGAAGAGACTCTGAGAAACCTGCTGGAGGTGGAAGCTCCCAAGGTGAAGCCTGAACTCTCACATGAGAAACCCAACATGGTCATCGGCTGTGTCCTAGCAACCACTTCTGATCTCCAGCACCCCATGGTGAGACACAACAATCTATCGATGTTCGGAAAAATTAGTTGTAGGTCGTTTTTTTTTGGTATATCAACTTTCTTTGTATCATGTTAAATAGCATTGCAACATATTGTTATTCACTCTGGATAATGTGTATGGTTCCTACTGTAGGGTAGATGTTGTTCTCTTACATGGTTCTGTGTCTCTAGACCTTTCAGGTTCTGGGAGATGTGTGCAGAGACGTGCCAGAGGAGAACCGTGGTGAGTATAGGCCTACTTGTTGACCTTGTGAAGACATTTTTGTGTTCTCCTGTGGCATAAAAAGAGTATGAATAATAATCAAAGTGTTGTCTCTTTCAGGTGTCAGTCAGAACCTTCTGAAAAAGCATAAGAAAGGAGGCATCCGTGGATTCTTCCGGCGTGTTCGTAAACTGTTTTCCTGCTGCGGCGGCCTTCCCACTGAGGAAGATTAAAACCCTCCCATGTAGACCATCTCAGTCATCACACCAGCTGACCAACACATTTACAGAACATTTATAATGCAGTTGTAAAGATGTGTTTTTTTATTTTTGCATATTAAAGTATAATCATACCCAAATACTTAGAGAAAGTGGATTTGTCCGCTCCTTTACTTTAGAGTGTCCCCATAGACTGTCTAAGCCTCTTGGCCAGCTATCAAATCAGCCAAGCTGGGTAATCAATCTCAGTGAAGGAAGTCTCTTGTGGCAAGCATTATCAGATTTGGCCCAAGTTCAAACAACTGTAATTCAGTCGTATTTTGACATATCTAGGTGAACGCTTGCACGGTACTTCAGAGTAATGTCATCTTGAAGCCTATTAGGTTTGAAAAACCATCAGTCACATTAACATTAGATTTATTGACACTTGCTATTGAGGCAATGTGTATATTTACATGAATACACGCCTTTCAGCCATTTAGTATTGTATTAATTTTTCATGAAGTAAATGGAAAATGGAAAGACATCCAAGATTCTACACATCTGTACAAACTTTCCAGTAAATTGGAGATACGGTTCAAGAGAAGAAGAATTGTGATCTTTTCTGAGGATTCTGTTTCTGGTAGCTAAAAAAAAATATTCCAGCGTCCTGGCTGACGCCACAGCCCCCGACCATGATGCACTGGAGGGAGAGGGTAAAGGATGTCACAGCCCCTGACCATGATGCACTGGAGGGAGAGGGTAAAGGATGTCACAGCCCCTGACCATGATGCACTGGAGGGAGAGGGTAAAGGATGTCACAGCCCCTGACCATGATGCACTGGAGGGAGAAGGTAAAGGATGTCACAGCCCCTGACCATGATGCACTGGAGGGAGAAGGTAAAGGATGTCACAGCCCCTGACCATGATGCACTGGAGGGAGAAGGTAAAGGATGTATTTGTAATGGAAAAAATCTCTGCTAGACTACAATTCAAAAGTGACCGATTTGCTAGAAAATGGTCACCAATACTACCTGGTCTATGGCCTCCACTGTAATCACCCTCTTATACTACCTGGTCTATGGCCTCAACTGTAATCACCCTCTTATTCTACCTGGTCTTTGGCCTCAACTGTAATCACAATTTAGTTTTCTCTTATTACCTGTGTATTATGTTTATTGTAATGAATGAAGGAGCAAATATATGAGACTGACTAAAAAAGTCCAGAATTATATTTTATTCTGTAAATGAATATAATTTACTGACAACTGTAATTACATAAGCCTCTCAACTTGTGTGTTCTTTGTACTATGCGTGTAAAATAAAAACGGAGTTAAAAAATAAGGACATTAAAAAAGGGAAGAATTTTGGAGGTTTTCCAAAATGGTCACTGTAGCCCACAGGAAAATCCATCATGGCGGACCTTATGGGTGATTGAGGCTTTTTTGTTTGGCTTTTTTGTCATGAGATGGAAATGCCATCACTTTGAAATGATGACTCTGGGCATGGCCTGTGGCGCCCCCTATGGTCAAATGTGTCCCATTCTTGGTGTGGAGTATGGCATGTATCAATGTGCAACTATTTTACCCATTAGATCATGAGTTATTGGTTAAATAGGTTACTAGAATAATAATGAAGAATACTAACAGATTTCTCCTACCGGAAGAATCCTAAATACGAAACAATAAAGATGGTATTTACTCTTTGTACTAATTAGGTTTTTTCTTCAACCCAAGGTGAACTTTTTAATATTCCCTTTCTAATGTTTTTCTATTTGTGAGCATACACGTTAACATGGGTCTGTAGATAGATAGATAGATACTTTATTGATCCCGTGAGGGAAATTTAGTTATCTTTCAGTCCGAGAACAGGGTGTTGAGCCGCCCGCTACGGAGGCTGCTGGGCTGTCCTGCCAGGACATAGTGAAGGGGGTGATTGACATTGCCCATGATGGCCAAGAGCTTTCCCCGCATCCGTTTCTCCACCACAGTCCCAAGTGAGTCCAGGCTCTGCCCCACCACTGAGCCCGCCTTCCTGACCAGCTTGTCCAGCCGCCCAGTGTCCCTCTTGGACATATTGCCTCCCCAGCAGACTGCAGCGTAGAAGAGCACGCTCGCCATAACTGACTGATGGAACATGAGCATCATCTCCTTACAGACATCAAAGGACCTAAGTTTCCTCAGGAAGAACAACCAAGTGTACAAGTGAGAAATATATTCATGGAATAGAAGTTAAACCATACACGTCTTCTCACTTTCTAAATGATCCCTACTATCCGACCGCCACATGTCCAGATTGCCCACAAAGTCACATACACAAGATAGTTCCGAATTTGCACGCATTTGCATCTCGCGAGAGTTCGCTCCTCTGACGTTTAAGGAAGTTTACATTCTGCATGGAAACACGTGGATAGTTTTACTGTCAAACTGCCACGCCATGTCGGCTATACTAATCGAGGCCGTTTTATCATGCTCCCCTAATCATGAAGCTTTGTTCAATGCGTTATGTTGGCCCAGTGAAGTCTGGCCGGAAAAAGAGAGAATAGAGGCACTTGCAGCTTTCATTGATGGAATCGATAAACAGTCAGACACGTCCACCGGAGACAAAGTTAGCAGGAGGCAGGACGTTCTCGTGAGGGTTGAATCCATCATCTGGAAACAATGTATGCCTCTACTCTATAAAATCTCTAGTGAGTGTATGGTATGTAACGGTGAGCAAGACTCGCGGAGTAAGGAAATGACAAGTGCCGTGTGCCGGTTACTTAGCATTTGCATCGCCCTATGTGATCCCGGTGTTACTGCACAGCTTACCCGCTGCGTTCTACCGACGTTGCAGCAGTCACAGGTAGACACCGAGGACGAGTCGAATGGCGAGGAACGGCTACATATTAACCTGGCCATTGAAGTCTTATCTGTCCTGCTCCCCGCCCTCTCAGCAGACGAACAGCTGTCTACAACAACTCTCACATGTGCCTTGTCTTGCATCAGGGTCGCATCAGACGCCTTGGTCTCCAAAATCACGGTACGAATTCTGTTGACTCTCCTCACCTGTTACAGCGAGGACAAGTTGGCAAAAACGCTCCAGTTTGTTTTGGACGACCTGTGCCGCTGGCACGCCGGTGACAGTTCCCCTGTGGCGACAGAGCGCGCATTGCTGTGTTTGACAGCTCTCTCGGATTACCTGCTCGCTGCTGTCGAACCCACCAACACGCCTCCGAGTCCGGCCTCCGCGCGACCCGACCCACGCCTGTCGCTGCAGTTTTGGAGGATCCTTCAAGACGGGCTAACGCATAGAGACACCGTGTCACGGAAGCGCGCGCTCTACCTGCTGAAGAGGTGCGTCGCGCTGTCAGAGGAGGAAGAGCAGGATTGTCCCAGAGCGTCTGGAGAAGGTGAGAGAGAGAGACTTGACTATAAAGTTACCTTTATTGGGCAGTCAGAACTGCCAGCTAACCAAACTGTTTCACCACACCAGCCATTTTTTTAAAACTCATATTCAAACAAAAACACATTCCACTTACAATTTTACATTTCCAAACAAAACTAATAAACTAAGCAAAAACCTTCCTATTCACAACTTCAGCTCTATACAGGGTGAGCCAGCATCCTATCAGGGGTGAGTCGGTTTCTGAAACTACAGTCCACTTAGAGGGCCTAACTTCCAACAATGTCCTCTGATGTTGCACCTTGACCGATATCAAGCAGAAAGCTTTCCTGTTCACTTGCTCCAGGGCCCCACACCTGGCCACCCCGAAAAACAGGATAGATTTCCCTGGCGCCTGCCGATTGTCCATTTAGAGCCACCGCAGTAATGAGCGGAAAAAAAACATAATCATCCACCCGTCCCTGATCCAGCTGTGCTGGGTCTTGTAGCAAATGTATGTACGATCCGGGTAGGGCCTGCCAAACCCTCCAGATGGTTCTGGAACAGCCGGAGAGACCTGACACCTGTTGCTGCCGCTATGTCCTCCACTGATCTCCACCCGGCCACCGAGACAAGGTCGCCCAGCTTCGTAATTCCCGCAGTCACGCAGCCTGTCTGTAAACTCCTGGACTGAAACAGCCCTATCCTCAAGAGCGGGTTGTGAAACAGTGGCTCCTGCCACACCCATGCCCCCGGTGAGGACAGGTCTCTGGTTATTGTCAGTCTTCTGCCATGCCAGCATCAGAGACTGGTAAAAATGAGTTAGCTCGGCCAAATTCACTTCTCCAGGGTGCGTGTGGAACAACAGTCTCTCATAGTTGAGCTCTCCAGCCCTCCTTAAAAGGGCCCAAGCCACACCCCTCCACCTCATGAGAAAAGCCTCGCTCTTTTACTACATCAGCATCCCCCTGGCTCCTAAGGAGCACACACACATCATCAGCATGCAGACAGTGCTATCACCCCCCCCATCTTCCACCCCTTGGCCCCCTCAAAGCAACATTGGATTGGATCACCAGATCCATACAGTTAAACTGCACATTTTAGAGTGGCCTTTTATTGTGGCCACACTAAGGCACACCTGTGCAATAATCATGCTGTCTAATCAGCATCTTGATATGCCACACCTGTGAGATGGGTGGATTGTCTCGGCAAAGGTAAAATGCTCACTAGCATAGATTTAGACAGCTTTGTGAACAATATTTGAGAGAAATAATCCTTTTGTGTACATAGAAAGTCTTAGATCTTTGAGTTCAGCTCATGAAAAATGAGGGCAAAAACAAAAGTGTTGTGTTTATAGTTGACAGGGAGTCAGGTGGCTGAGCGGTTAGTAAATCGGGCTAGTAATCAGAAGGTTGCCTGTTCAATTCTCTGTGTGCAAAATTACGTTGTGTCCTTGGGCAAGACATGTCACCCTACTTGCCTCGGGGGGAATGTCCCTGTACTTACTGTAAGTCGCTCTGGATAAGAGCGTCTGCTTAATGACTAAATGTAAATGTTTATAATTTTGGTCAGTGTAGATACATAGATGGATAGTGACAGAGAAAGAGAGACTGATGGATAGATGGATATGGAAAACAACAGAGAGATGGATGTTATGAGGGATTGGGGAAGCCCACCCCTGTGAGTTGTCTGTGTGTGTTGAAACAAGTGGCCCCCGGCTGACTGTGGCTCTCTGACAGGTGAGGAGGTGGTGTTCAGGTGGGCTCCTGGGAGCAGCAAGCTGCTCAGGGCCTTCTGGGAGGACTACGCCCTGGTCATGGAAACCCTGGAGGAAAACCAGGTACAGCAGTACTGTCTGTCTCTGTCTCTGTCTGTCTCTCTCTCGCTCACTTTCACTCCCTCCCTCCCACAAACTCACTCACATATCCATACACATTACTGGACTGGCCGAACTGTGTCAGGTCGCTGGATCTGCGTGTTGCCGTGGTTACTAGCGTGTTCTCCTCCTAGATCCATGTGGTGCGGCCTGTCCTCTCCAGGGTGGACTCTCTCATCCAGACCACCGCCAGGGAAAGCCAAGGTAACACAGACTTCAGCTCTGAGAGGTGTGTGTGTGTGTATCTCTTTGTGTGCGAACGTGTGTGTGTGTGTGTGTAGTAATGTGTCAGCCCTATACTGTCTAAAGTAATTTCCACTTGTTTTTTGTCATCTCATCCCTTTTTCTTGTGTCCCTTCCTCTCTCTCTCCTCTACTCCCCTCTTCCCATCCCTCTCTCCTCCCATCCCTCTGTCCTCCCCCTCTCCTCCTCTCTCCTCCCCTCTCCTCCTCTCTCCTCCCACCTCTCCTCTCTCTCCTCCGTCCCTCGGCCCGCAGCGTGCCCCCTGCCTGTGCTCCACCCCTCCTGGCTGCTGTGTGTGTACCAGCGCATGTTCCACAGTGAGAACAAGGCTGTGATGAGGGAGGGGGGTGAGCCACCTACTGGGCCTGCAGACCTCCACCCTGCCTGGCTTCTCCCAGGCCTTCTCTCAGGTGAGAGAGAGGGAGGAAGGGGAGGGCGGAGGGGAGGGGGATACAGGTCTTAAAGTGTGTGAGAGGGAGTGTGTTTGCTTTTTAAGGGCCATGTTCCGTCTGTGTGTGACTGACTCTGTGAAGTCTCACCTGCTCTTGTTCTCCAGTTCATCGTGGGTCCCTTCATGGATGTGCTGTCTGAGAGCTCCCTCTTCCACAGGTGAGGAAACATCAGGAGACTGATGGGCAGGAACACAACGCCCTTCATGTTATTCCCCTCTGACAGCTGTGTCTGTGTGTATCTGTGTGTGTGTATATCTCTCTCTCTGTGTGTGTGTGTGTGTGTTCAGGAGCCAGGACCAGTGTGTCGGGGAGTGTCCAGAGCTGGGGCTCAAGCTGCAGAGCTTCCTGGTGTCGTTCTTCAGAAGCCTGCCACTGGAGAACAGAGGTACACACACACACAGAGACACAGACAGACAAGACCGACGGACACACACACTGTGTGAATGCTCTGTATTATTGTAATGAACTCCTCTCCTCTGTCAGGGTCTGTTCTACAGCAGCTAATCCAGAGACTGGCCTCCCAGCACTGGTGCTCTGTACCAGTCCTGTTCCTGTCCCAGGCCCTGTCCTTCCTGCCCCCCGGCCCCCTCCTGGGCCCCCAGACCCTGCAGGCCCTGAGGTACTCCCCTGAAGCCCCGCCTGGGGCTCCAGCACAGAATGGAATCTGACTGAGACATGGAACTAAGACAAGACCTATACTAACCTAAGACAAGACCTATACTAACCTAAACCAAGACCTATACTAACCTAAGCCAAGACCTATACTAACCTAAGCCAAGACCTATACTAACCTAAGACAAGACCTATACTAACCTAAGACAAGACCTATCCTAACCTAAGACAAGACCTATACTAACCTAAGACAGGTGGGGTACAGTTAGTGCAATAGTGCAATTGAAGAAATTCAGTGCAATTTCAGAATTGCTGAAAGTGACTGTGTGTAAAGTGACCAGTGAGAAATGTATCAATGTCCGTTCAGAAGCCTGAAGAGCCCTTTTAACTATCTGGAGTTCCTGTGTGAGGTGATCCTAACTTAGCACCTTGGTTTAGCGTGGTTCTTGTTGTTGCGATGGATACGAGTGTGTCCCCCATGCTGTGTTGCAGGGAGGTGCTGCGCTGCACCATGGTAACGCACCAGGTCCTGCTCAGGGGGGCTGCCCAGTGCTTCCTGCTCAACAGCGCCCTCTGCCTGACCGATGTGGTAAGACATGTGCCGCCACAAGGCTTCTATCCACAGCGACATACAAATAATGTAAATAGAAAGAAGAGCAGGAGATCAGAAATGGAACTAACTGAATAATATACATGTCGGAGTTGTAGCACTGGGTGTGTGTAAAGATACGTTGAACATTTTGGGAGAGGGAACATCTAGTTGTCAGTGCCTTTTGAATCTTTTCAAAATTATCATTATCATCGCGTATGTATTTATTCTTTTTTTTTCTTGGCGCTGGATTCTATGGTTGCTGTGTTGTGATGCTCCTATGTTGTCTTGCGTGTTTTAAATTAGGTTTTGTTTGTGATGCTCGTCTTGTTGTGAAAAACATACTACGTCTTCAAACTATTTTCGGTAACACTTTATTTGAAGTTGCGTTTATAACCGTGTCATGACACTGTCATAGCACTGTCATAACTATAACATGACACATGAATAGATGTTTATGAATGTTCATGAATGTTGTCATTAGGTGTCATCCGGTGAATTATGTCATTTCTTATGCAAGGTTGACATTGTTTGTGATGTCTTTGTTATGACAACTTGACATTAGCTTATGACAACTTTACTTGCGGTCAAGAAAAATCTTCATGACACTGTTATAAAAGCATTTGACAGTGTAATAACACTTAATGACATATTTATGACGACCAACCACATATGACGGTAGTATTTAATGCTAACACATAAAGCTAAATACACTGCCTTAAAAAATGTATGGAACACGTAATCACCACAATATTACACCGTTGTTGAAACTTCAGGGATATCAATCTGTCTCAGTTAGTGTCAAGTTGTCATGACAAAGACATTTACAGGTTATTTTGTCTCAGTTAATGTCAAGTTGTCATGACAAAGACATTGACAGGTTATTTCGTCTAAGCTAATGTCAAGTTGTCATAAGCTAATGTCAAAGTTGGCATAACAAAGACATCACAAACAATGTCAACCTTGCATAAGAAATGACATAATTCACCGGATGACACCTAATGACAACATTCATGAACATTCATAAACATCTATTCATGTGTCATGTCATAGTGCTATGACAGTGTCATGACACGGTTATAAACGCAACTTCAAATAAAGTGTTACCCAATTGTCCAAGTTAAGAACAGCACTGTAACTCAAAGTTTGACGCAAAGTGTTTTATTAGAATTCAGTGTGACAGAGATTCCATCAAACAGGAGAAAGATCCCAGGATCAGACTGAAGTTTTCTCCGGACATTTCACTTTTATAGTTTTCATCCTATTGTATGTTAATATGGTACAATACCTGTTGGTTACATATACATCATGGGTTCTTACCCAGCTGGTCCTTTTTTCTAGGGGATTCAAATTACAGGTACTTTCCTTCATAGACAATTCTCCCAATTTAGGTCCACTCTGACCTTGAACAGCCAGCTGCACTAGGCTCCTGGGCATAAGGCCACACATAGGTATCATACGTTATAGCTGGGGCTTCCTGGTTCTTATGGAAGCACACACACATATTCTTCTCCCCCACGCAGACCCTAATTATCCAGATCTTTATATGTTGGGCTTTATTTCTTCTACCATTGTCTAGGGATAACAATAATCAGTCATCTGGTTTCCAATAATGTAGCTTATACTAATATGGTTTCCAGTAATATAGCTTATACTAAAACATGATTACAAGTTTCATTAAATCCATAAGCATTACCCATCTTCATAATTGCAACAGTGTGCTGTTTTTTCCACAACAGTCTTAGCCAGGACACTCTTACAAAATAGATGTGTCTTATTTCTAGATCTCAGTGTTTTTTTCTTGTTAAATAAAAGAATGAATGACAAGAATAAAACAACTCGGCATGGATGTTTAGGCCCAGCCTTGACTGGTGATGATGATGAACTGTGTGTTCCAGAGTACAGTCACCCTGGATGATGTGTTCAGTTTGCTGGTGCACTTCCCTGCCAACGAGTCTCTATGCCGAGGTACCGGCCTGTGGAACCAGGTAGGTTGTGTGTGTGTCTGTGTGTGTCTGTGGGTGTGGGTGTGTGTGTGGGGGGGTGTTCGCGAGCAAACTGGAACTTTTTAGTGAATTCACGAACTCTGTCAGATTTATTTTGAGTGTGTGTGTCAGTGTAACATCTTGTGTGTGTGTGTGTGTCACTGTAACATCTCGTGTGTGTGTGTCCCCTCCAGGTGTGTGTGTGTCAGTGTAACATCTTGTGTGTGTCAGTGTAACATCTTGTGTGTGTGTCAGTGTAACATCTCGTGTGTGTGTGTGTCCCCTCCAGGTGTGTGTGTCCCCTCCAGGTGTGTGTGTCAGTGTAACATCGTGTGTGTGTGTGTCCTCCAGGTGTGTGTGTGTCAGTGTAACATCTTGTGTGTGTGTGTCCTCCAGGTGTGTGTGTGTCAGTGTAACATCTCGTCTGTGTGTCCTCCAGTTGTGTGTGTGTGTGTCAGTGTATCATCTTGTGTGTGTGTGTGTCCTCCAGGTGTGTGTGTCAGTGTAACATCTCGTGTGTGTGTGTGTGTCCCCTCCAGGTGTGTGTGTGTGTGTCCCCTCCAGGTGTGTGTGTGTCAGTGTAACATCTTGTGTGTGTGTGTGTCCTCCAGATATGTGTGTGTCAGTGTAACATCTCGTGTGTGTGTGTGTGTCCTCCAGGTGTGTGTGTCAGTGTAACATCTCGTGTGTGTGTGTGTCCTCCAGGTGTGTGTGTGGCTGGTAGACAGTGAGGGCAGCTTTCGAGCCTGTGGCTCCAGCTCCAGGGTGGACGCAGGGGAAGGAGCTGGTCCTGCTGCCCCAGAAAGAGACTCCGTTCTGGGATACGTCCAGAGGCAGATGGAGGCCTATCTCCGGGTCCCAGCCTCCACAGGTCAGGTCAACAACTGAAACATTTCCGTCTGTCCAGAATGTGTTGAGGTCTGTCAGACACACAGTTGAGAATGTGTTGAGGTCTGTCAGACACAGTTGAGAATGTGTTGAGGTCTGTCAGACACACAGTTAGAATGTGTTGAGGTCTGTCAGACACACAGTTCAGAATGTGTTGAGGTCTGTCAGACACACAGTTGAGAATGTGTTGAGGTCTGTCAGACACACAGTTGAGAATGTGTTGAGGTCTGTCAGACACAGTTGAGAATGTGTTGAGGTCTGTCAGACACACAGTTGAGAATGTGTTGAGGTCTGTGAGACACACAGTTCAGAATGTGTTGAGGTCTTTCAGAAACACAGTTCAGAATGTGTTGAGGTCTGTCAGACACAGTTCAGAATGTGTTGAGGTCTGTTAGACACACAGTAAAGAATGTGTTGAGGTCTGTCAGACACACAGTTCAGAATGTGTTGAGGTCTGTCAGACACAGTTCAGAATGTGTTGAGGCCTGTCAGACACACAGTTCAGAATGTGTTGAGGTCTGTCAGACACAGTTCAGAATGTGTTGAGGTCTGTTAGACACACAGTTCAGAATGTGTTGAGGTCTGTCAGGCACAGTTCAGAATGTGTTGAGGTCTGTCAGACAAAGTTCAGAATGTGTTGAGGTCTGTCAGACACACAGTTCAGAATGTGTTGAGGTCTGTCAGACACACAGTTGAGAATGTGTTGAGGTCTGTCAGACACACAGTTGAAAATGTGTTGAGGTCTGTCAGACACACAGTTGAAAATGTGTTGAGGTCTGTCAGACACACAGTTCAGAATGTGTTGAGGCCTGTCAGACACACAGTTCAGAATGTGTTGAGGTCTGTTAGACACAGTTCAGAATGTGTTGAGGCCTGTCAGACACACAGTTCAGAATGTGTTGAGGTCGGTCAGACACACAGTTCAGAATGTGTTGAGGTCTGTCAGACACAGTTCAGAATGTGTTGAGGTCTGTCAGACACACAGTTCAGAATGTGTTAAAGTATGTTAGACACACAGTTCAGAATGTGTTGAGGTCTGTCAGACACACAGTTCAGAATGTGTTGTGGTCTGTCAGACACAGTTCAGAATGTGTTGAGGTCTGTCAGACAAAGTTCAGAATGTGTTGAGGTCTGTCAGACACACAGTTCAGAATGTGTTGAGGTCTGTCAGACACACAGTTGAGAATGTGTTGAGGTCTGTCAGACACAGTTGAGAATATGTTGAGGTCTGTCAGACACACAGTTGAAAATGTGTTGAGGTCTGTCAGACACACAGTTCAGAATGTGTTCAGGTCTGTCAGACACACAGTTCAGAATCTGTTGAGGTCTGTCAGACACACAGTTCAGAATGTGTTGAGGTCTGTCAGACACACAGTTCAGAATGTGTTGAGGTCTGTCAGACACAGTTCAGAATGTGTTGAGGTCTGTCAGACACACAGTTCAGAATGTGTTGAGGTCTGTCAGACACACAGTTCAGAATGTGTTGAGGTCTGTCAGACACAGTTCAGAATGTGTTGAGGTCTGTCAGACACACAGTTCAGAATGTGTTGAGGTCTGTCAGACACAGTTCAGAATGTGTTGAGGTCTGTCAGACACAGTTCAGAATGTGTTGAGGTCTGTCAGACACAGTTCAGAATGTGTTGAGGTCTGTCAGACACAGTTCAGAATGTGTTAAGGTCTGTCAGACACAGTTCCAAGACTGATGAAAAAAACACCTCAGTGGTTTATTGCAGTAATATCTGGCGCAACAATAACATCTCAACTACAATGTTACATAGTACAGGAAAAAACACTGTTGATCTTCAGTTCAACATCAAACCTTTTGTCAGCACCTGTCTATGTCAGCATCGTCTGTGGTGTGTTTGTCCTGCAGACCAGACTGACTGCCTGCCAGACCCAGGGGAGGCAAACATGCTGGCCACGGCCATCCTGCTGTGGGCCGACATGGAGGACAGGAGGAAGGGAGGGACGACTGGAGAGAGGCTCCAAGCTCTCCTGCTCCCCCTGGTGGCCACACTGGGGAGACTCAGCACCAACGTTTACCTGCCTCTCAGGAAGACAGACAAGAGCCTGCAGCTGCTGCTCCGCCTCCTCCAGCTCAGACACGCCCCCGGTCGCCCGGCAACAGAGGAGAGGCAGGGTAGGTGTTGCTATGGCAATGGCCGGGTATTCTTTAGTCTAAACGTGCTTCATTCTGGGGCCACGTCTCACTACTGTAAACGTGCTTCCTTCTGTAGGGAGTTACAAGGTTGATGTCTTTGCTGTGTGTCCTTCAGCGGACCACGTGGCTGTTGCCATGGATGCACTGCTCGCGGGCGTGGTGGAGTCCATCCAGGAGTTTATCCTCCGGAGACTAAGTGGAGAGATGCAGGAGGTACATTCACACACCACATTCACACACACATGTACATCACATTCACACACACACGCACACCACACACACACACCCACCACCCACGCACACCACATTCACACACACATGCACACCACACACCCACACCACACACACACCCACACACCCACGCACACCACATTCACACACACATGCACACCACACACACACACCACACCCACGCACACCACATTCACAAATACATGCACACCACACACACACACCACACACACACCAACATGTAACCCAGTAGACGTGTGTGTTGTCCTGCAGCTGTGTGACGTGCAGAGAGCAGAGCTGTACTTGGTGCTGCTGAGGGAGCTGCTGCTGGCCTCCAGACTCTCCCGCCTGGCCTCCGCCTGCCTCCCCCGCCTGGCCTCCGCCTGCCTCCACAGCCTTCTCTGCCCTGCCTCGCACGTAGGGCCCGCTCTCACACACACTGGGTCGTTAACACGCTCAGAAAACACTACTTATAGAGATCATGTTATTGCGGCAATACCCCAAGGGAATGTAAACCGACGTGCTTCGTTCTGGGGCCACGTCTCACTACTGTAAACGTTCTTCATTCTGGGGCCACGTCTCACTACTGTAAACGTGCTTCCTTCTGGGGCCACGTCTCTCAGATGCTGCTCACACAGACCCAATCAACAAGTATTGTACCATATTACCATACAATTGGGAGAAAACTATAAAAGTGAAATGTCCAGAGAGAACTTCAGTCTGATCCTGGGATGTTGCTCACGTTCTACTGGGAATCTTTGTTGCCTGAGGACCAATAACACACTTTGCATCAACCCTGCTGAGTTCCAGTGCTGTTCTTAAACGTTGAAAATTGATTGAAGACGTACAGAACATTTGTTACATCAAATGGTACTTATTTTGTTATTTCCTCTCTTTTGTCTCTGTGTGTGTGTGTGTGTGTGTGTGTGTGTGTGTGTGTGTGTCTAGATCCCAACTGTTGCCGGCCAGGTGACCAAAGCCATTGCCATGGCATCGCTGGCCATGCTTTGTGACCTTGCCAACCAGGAAGTCATCGACAGCCAATCAGAGACCGTGTCTGTACTGTTGTCACTCAAGGGCTTCTTCCACCCCCCCTGCCTCCCCCTCCTCCCCCTCTGTCCCCCTCGGCCTCTTCAACCAGACCCTGCTGAAGCCCCCAGCGGCAGGCGGCTCTGCCCGGTCAGTATGCTGCCTGCACCAGGGCCCAGCCTAGGACACATGGAGGCATGGCTGGATGAGTGGATGAAGATATGAGTGGATGTGTCGGGTGAAGATGGGGGGTGTGGGGGGGGGAGAAGAGAGATTGGCGGGAAAGGGAGAGAGAGTGCATAGGAGGGGAAAAAAGAGAAGGAGAGATAAGCTAGCTGATATGCTCTGTCTGTTAGTCTGAGTCTCCCCTCTCTCCCCTCCCCCTAGCGCCCCAGGGCTGGGTGTCTCCCTGCAGGACTGGGGCCGCATGGCAGCTCGCTTCACCCGGGACCAGTGGGTCTGCCTGGGCTTCCTGAGGAGGGCGGGCCCCCCCCTGGCCCCCCCAGGAGCCCCCGGGGCCCTGCAGGCGGCTGTGGAGGCGCTGGCCCTGCTGCCCAGCCACCTGGTGCTGCCTGTACTAGCCTTCATGGAGGCAGAGCTGCCCCAGGTCAGCCCAGCGTGGTGGTGGTGGTGGTTATAGTCATTGTAACATTAAAGTGTGTTACAGAAAGTTAGTAAAGCAAAGTGTGTTGCTCTGTTACACATCTCGGGTCTCGTATAGCACACACACTAACAGGATGAAAGTATACAGATGGTGGGTAACCACTGGCTAACTAATCTCACTGTTAATATGATGCACTCAATGCTCAGCTCCGTAGAGCAGGTGCAGCAGGGTTGCTGAGCTAGTCCTCCCTCCGTCCAGCAGGTGGTGCTGTGTGGGGAGGAGGTGTGTGCCGAGGCGGTGCGGCGGTCCTGGGCGCTGGTCCAGGCCCTGAGCAGCAACCCCCAGGACTTCTGGCCCACCCTCCAGGCCTTCACCCGCATGGCCTACAGCCCCCCGCTGCTGGGCCTCTCACACACACAGGCCCCGCTGCTCACACACACTCTCAGAGAGGTGAGAACACACACACACTGTCAGAGAGGTGAGAACACACACACACTGTCAGAGAGGTGAGAACACACACACACACACTGTCAGAGAGGTGAGAACACACACACACACACACTGTCAGAGAGGTGAAAACACACACCACACACTGTCAGAGAGGTGAAAACACACACACACACACACTGTCAGAGAGGTGAGAACACACCCACACACACTGTCAGAGAGGTGAGAACACACACACACACTGTCAGAGAGGTGAGAACACACACACACACTGTCAGAGAGGTGAGAACACACACACGCACACACATTCTGTTAGGACTAGATGAGAGAAGTGCTTTTCACTGACTGACTAGGGGTTTCTTTCTTTGTGTGTGTGTGTTTGTATATATATTTGTGTGTGTGTGTGTTTATATATGTGTGTACATATGTGTGTGTGTGTGTGTGTGTGACTTCCATGTAGATCTCTGCTGAGCTCATAGAGCTGTCTCAGATCAAGACGGGGGTGTTCAATGTTCTGATCCAGCACTGCTGCGACACCTGGACCACCTCTGACACAGGAAGTACCTCCCAGCCCATCCCGGACACAGGAAGTACCTCTCAGCCCAGCCCGGACACAGGAAGTTCCCTGCTGCAGTTGGACATCTTGACAGAGGCTTGTGTCTACGGGCCGGTCTTCAGGAGAGACCAGAGGTGCTTCTGGCCTGCTCCTCTTACTGTGGCCCACAGGGGGCGATAGAGGACAGGTTGTTCCTGTGTTCATGCATTTTATTCTCCAAAGAACTTACCTCAAAACTCAAGAAAACTATTGTGTGTCTGTGTTTGTTTGCGCAGGTTGATCCAGGAGGTTCAGAGCTATGTGGAGAAGCTGGGGGAGCAGTGCTCAGCCAACACTGTGGTCCCCAGGTCTGCTACACACACACACACACACACACACACTGGGGTCCCCAGGTCTGCTACACACACACACACGCTGTGGTCCCCAAGTCAGCTACACACATACACACATTTTAGTTGACAAATTAGTAATTAAATCAGTTTGTCAACGAATATTTATTTTCAAAATTTTAGGTGACAAAATGAACACTGAATCCTTTATCCTATATATTATATTTCTTATAATCTGGTCTGGATCAATCCAGATACAAGTGATGGTCTGCTAACATTGAGTTATCCCTGGTCTCTCTCTCTCCCTGGTCTCTTTCTCTCCCTGGTCTCTCTCTCTGGTCTCTCTCTCTGGTCTCTCTCTCTCTCCCTGGTCTCTTTCTCTCCCTGGTCTCTCTCTCTGGTCTCTCTCTCTGGTCTCTCTCTCGCTCTCCCTGGTCTCTCTCTCTCCCTGGTCTCTCTCTCTCTGGTCTCTCTCTCTGGTCTCTCTCTCTGGTCTCTCTCCCTGGTCTCTCTCCCTGGTATCTCTCTCTGGTCTCCCTCTCTGGTCTCTTTCTGGTCTGTCTCCCTGTCCTGTGTGTCAGTGATGACAGGGATGAGCAGGCTCCTCGTGTGTTTGTGCTGGGGTTCCTCAACGGTCTGGAGCCCTCCAGCCAGCAGCACCAGACCCTGATGGAGGAGCTGGTGCTACGTCTGCTGAGAAAGGTACAGAGCACACACACACACACACTCACTCTCTCTCTCTCTCTGTCTCTCTCTCTCTCTCTCACACACACACACTCTCTCTCTCTCTCTCTCTCTTTCACACACACACACACACACACACACACACACACACACACACACACACACATACTCACTCTCTCTCTCTCTCTCTCTCTCTCTCTTTCTCATACACTCACACATACACACACACAGTTTACTGCAGATACACAGTCTACTCGACACCAACACACAAACAACGCGCTCTTCTTCTCTCTGTTGTTTTTAGGATGAGGAGATATCCAAGTCCAAAACTCGTTACTATAGCAACTCCCTTCAACACCGTGTGAAGAACAGAGTGTGGCAGACACTCTTGCTGCTGCTGCCTAAACTGAGAGAGGTACGCACACACACACACCTACACACACCACACCACCTACACACACCACACACACACACCACACACACACCACACACACACCACAGACACACCACACACACACCACACACACACCTACACACACCTACACACACCACACACACCTACACACACCTACACACACCACACACACACCACACACACACCACATACACACCACACACACACCACACACACACCTACACACACCTACAAACATATCCTACACACACACCTACACACCCACACGTATACACGCACACACACCCTACCCTGGTCTGATATACCCCTAAATCAGACGCTGCTCTGATAATCTAACCTGTGTGTGTGTGTGTGCATCTGGTTGTCTTGTTGTGTGCAGGAGTTTGTGAACACTATTGCAAGGCGGATCTTTGAGGCTGGATTCTGCAGCAACCAGGCGTCTGTCAAGTACCTGATGGAGTGGATGATGGTTCTGGTACTGGTCCGCTTCCCAGCACACATAGACAAGCTGTGGTCCTGCTTTACTGTGGTGAGGCCCTGCACTGAGACACACACATGATGAGACACACACACACACACACACACACTGAGAAACACACACACACACACACTCTGACATACACACACACACATACATTGAAACACACACAATAGGACTCCCACACATCTCCAGTACTACTAGTGGAAAGCACAGGACAGCAGAGATGTTCAGGCCCAGGAGAGGTCTGTCATCTGGGTTCACAGCTGGATGTGTCTCCTTCAGGACCAAGAGAAGACCAAGACCAGCATCTGTACCTACCTGTCAGTCCTGGTCCATGTCTCACACCATCATGCCCACATACCAGACAAGGTACACAGAACACCTCACTCCTCCTCCTCTACTCGCGACTCGCTCTCTCTCTCTGCTCGCGAGAGCAGAGAGAGAGCGAGAGGAGAGAGCGAGCGAGAGGAGAGAAGGAAAGGCATAAGACGATCAGGCAATCTTCTACCGTAGAGCACGCGAGACAGTGACGAGCAAGACTCTAACCGACGCAGCATAGCTACTGAACAAAGTCGTACGTCGAAACAGAGGAGAAAAACTACTACGCAGCCTCATGACAATACGGAGCACAAATGCTACACCCGTACCCTACGTACAGCAAACCTCCTCTCAAGACCTCTACCCATCGCTCCCTACACTCCTCCCTTCAAACCTCCCTTCCTGACCTCTTCTCCCCTCTCCCTCCTCTCTCTCCTCTTCACCCTCCTCCTGCCTCTTCTCCCCTCTCCCCTCCTCTCCTCCTCTCCTCTTCACCC
Source organism: Mallotus villosus (assembly GCA_903064625.1). NCBI lineage: Eukaryota > Metazoa > Chordata > Actinopteri > Osmeriformes > Salangidae > Mallotus > Mallotus villosus. The sequence goes on from CAEFZP010003993.1 coordinate 134,962, forward strand.
TCCTCCTGCCTCTTCTCCCCCTCTCCCCTCCTCTCCTCCTCTCCTCTTCACCCTCCTCCTCTCTCCTCAGGCTGTTCAGTGGCGTAGGGCTCTAGATGTTATTCTCCAGTGGTGCTTCAGCCACAACTTCAGTGTGCGTCTGTACGCCCTGCTGGCTCTGAAGAGGGTATGGGGGCTGGAGGGGGCCCGGGGGGAGGCTGAGGCTGGGGCTGGGGGGGTGGACGGCCTGGGGGGCCTGGCCACCCTGGTCCAGTCCTGTCTAAACCAGGCAGAGGCCATGCAGAGCACTGGGTAAGTCACAGAGGAAGTTTGTCTTATTGTGGCTGTGCTGAATTCTACCCACGTATGTGTTGACTACAGCCACTTCCTGTCTCTACAGGATATCTCATGTATTTGTTAACAACTTCCTATTCTAATAAAATGTGACTAGTATAGTTGTCATAACCACTCTAGCTACTTCCTGTTTCTACAGGAATGCTAATAAGAACTGGAGCAGGATCCAGGAGCACTTCTTCTTTGGTGCCTTCCATCCTATCAGAGATCACAGTGTTGAGGTGAGACCAGTACCTTCCATCCTATCAGAGATCACAGTGTTGAGGTGAGACCAGTACCTTCCATCCTATCAGAGATCACAGTGTTGAGGTGAGACCAGTACCTTCCATCCTATCAGAGATCACAGTGTTGAGGTGAGACCAGTACCTTCCATCCTATCAGAGATCACAGTGTTGAGGTGAGACCAGTACCTTCCATCCTATCTGAGATCACAGTGTTGAGTTGAGACCAGTACCTTCCATCCTATCAGAGATCACAGTGTTGAGTTGAGACCAGTACCTTCCATCCTATCAGAGATCAGTGTTGAGTTGAGACCAGTACCTTCCATCCTATCAGAGATCACAGTGTTGAGTTGAGACCAGTACCTTCCATCCTATCAGAGATCACAGTGTTGAGTTGAGACCAGTACCTTCCATCCTATCAGAGATCAGTGTTGAGTTGAGACCAGTGCCTTCCATCCTATCAGAGATCACAGTGTTGAGGTGAGACCAGTACCTTCCATCCTATCAGAGATCACAGTGTTGAGTTGAGACCAGTACCTTCCATCCTATCAGAGATCACAGTGTTGAGTTGAGACCAGTACCTTCCATCCTATCAGAGATCAGTGTTGAGTTGAGACCAGTACCTTCCATCCTATCAGAGATCAGTGTTGAGTTGAGACCAGTGCCTTCCATCCTATCAGAGATCAGTGTTGAGTTGAGACCAGTACCTGCAACATGGTCATGAGGTTGTGCAGTGTGTTTAAAGAGCTCCTTCTATGGCTGTCTAATTCCCTCTTCCTGCTCTCCCCTCCCTCTCTATCCCTCCCTCCCCCTATCCCTCCCTCCCTCCTCTCTCCTCCTCTCCTCCTCTAGTCCATCTTCTACCTCTTCCCCCGTCTCTCTGAGCTGGCTGATGATGAGTGGCTTCCTGTGTGGAAGTTTGAGAAGCTGGTGGTGTTCTCCCTAGGCCCCTCCACTCTTCCCCTGAGGAACGCCAGTCCAGAGCTGGGGCTGGTGCCGCCAGGAGACTGGGTCCAGCAGGACAAAGGTACCACCACCAGGGGGCAGCACAGCACCAGAACACACGGGAAGCTGATGGGGAAGCAGGAACCAGTTTCCCAAGCACAGGCAGTAAATAGTTTGCAACTGAGAGGTCACAAGGATCAAACGGATCCAGGGTGGAAGATATTTACATGAAGAATGAAAGGAAATGTAACTTTGTAAATGTGCTAAAAGAAGTATCTACCCACTTTTGGCTTCATCAGTCCTCTTCAACCAAGAAGAGGTTTCTGGTGAAAGGTTGTGGGTGGCAAAAGAGAGCCTCCTCAGGATGTAGATATGTGAATGCAGTGAGGTCATCATGGTGTTCTTTACCACTGTGAGGTCATAATGGTGTTCATCCTTCTCCACTATGATGTCATACTGGTGTTCATCCTTTACCACTATGAGGTCATAATGGTGTTCATCACTCACCACTATGAGGTCATAATGGTGTTCATCCCGTACCACTATGAGGACATAATGGTATTCATCCTTTACCACTATGAGGTCATAATGGTGTTCATCACTCACCACTATGAGGTCATAATGGTGTTCATCACTCACCACTATGAGGTCATAATGGTGTTCATCCTTTACCACTGTGAGGTCATAATGGTGTTCATCAGTCACCACTGTGAGGTCATAATGGTGTTCATCACTCACCACTATGAGGTCATAATGGTGTTCATCACTCACCACTGTGAGGTCATAATGGGTGTTCACCCCTCACCACTGTGAGGTCATAATGGTGTTCATCACTCACCACTGTGAGGTCATAATGGTGTTCATCCTTCTCCACTATGAGGTCATAATGGGGTTCACCCCTCACCACTGTGAGGTCATAATGGTGTTCATCACTCACCACTGTGAGGTCATAATGGTGTTCATCCTTCTCCACTATGAGGTCATAATAGGGTTCACCCCTCATCACTGTGAATAATGGTGTTCCTCCCCCAGGTGAGCAGGAGAGGGAGGAGTGCTGGACGGAGGTGCAGAAGAAGATGACCCCCTGGAGGCTGGGGATGGTGGAGCAGGGCCCAGAGCTGCAGCTGGCCCCCCAGCAGAGGGCTGCTCGTCTGGGGAAGCTCCACAGCGCCCTCCTGGTGGTGGCCTCACTCATAGACAAGCCCACCAACCTGGGAGGTGAGGGGGCACAGCTTGACACAGGGCTGGGTTTGCTGTTCTGTGCTTCTGCAACTTCCTGTCTGTTAGGGTTACTAACCTTCGGATCCAACTTCCTGTGTTACACCTCAAGTGTAGACTAACCTTAGGATCCAACTTCCTGTGTTACACCTCTAGTGTAGACTAACCTTAGGATCCAACTTCCTGTGTTACATCTCTAGTGTAGACTAACACACTTTGTGTGTGTAGAAGGAGTGTGTGTGCGGGCCTCTGGTCATGAGGCAGGTGTGTTGGGCTGGTGTTGCTAGGCTCTGACTCTCTCTGCACACCTGTTCACAGTTACAGTAATCTCAGCCCTCCTAATCTCTGATTGGATAAGCATTGCCTGAATTCGTCATAAAGGGACTGGTTCGGGATCTGCTGTGTTGGTGTTAACGCAGTAGACACCATGCGGTCATTGTCGTTGAAATAAATGAGTTCATTCAGGGCGGGAGGACCCATTTAACAAACCAATATTGACATGGCGCAATATAGAACAAGAGATCAGATGTAAATATGTATTATTAATGAATCTCTTCTGTATCCAAGACAACAAGGGTCATGTTAGGATACAAGGCTTGTCCCTCTGTCCGTCCAGTCCTGTCCCTCTGTCTGATTGGTCCATCCGTCCTGTCCCTCTGTTGCCTCTGTTAGACAAGACCCCATTGGGACGTGCTCTAAAGGGACTGGCTTAGTAATGTTGTGTGTATGTGTAATAGGATTGTGTCGGACTTGTGAGATCTTCGGAGCCAGTGGACTGGTTCTGGACAGCCTTCGCCACGTCAGCGACAAACACTTCCAGTCCCTGAGCGTCTCAGCGGAACTCTGGCTCCCCCTGCTGGAGGTAGGAGGAACTGCAGCACATCCCTCCCTAGCGCTGCTAGGTCAAACGTCTGCTTTCTGCACATGCTAACCCTTAGCTGGCTTTGAGCTAACTCAGAGATAATCAAGAGCCACGGTTATCTCTGAGTTAGTTGTGTTACCTCTTTGCTAGCTCTAGTTTAGCCCTTGGCTATCTCTATAATAGCTAGTGGCTAGCTCTAGATTAACTCTGTGTTAGCTCTGTGTTAGCACTTGGATAGCTCCAGATGAGCTTTCTGTTAGAGCTTGGATAGCTCCAGATGAGCTCTGTATTAGCGCTTGGCTAGCTCCAGATGAGCTCTGTGTTAGCGCTTGGCTAGCTCCAGATGAGCTCTGTGTTAGAGCTTGGCTAGCTTCAGATGAGCTCTGTGTTAGCGCTTGGCTATCTCCAGATGAGCTCTGTGTTAGCGCTTGGCTAGCTCCAGATGAGCTCTGTGTTAGCGCTTGGCTAGCACCAGATGAGCTCTGTGTTAGCGCTTGGCTAGCTCCAGGGGAGCTCTGTGGTTTGTGATGTGAAGCTGCTGTTGTGTCAGGTGAAGCCTGCAGAGCTGTCCCGGTTCCTGCTGCAGCAGAAGGAGAGGGGCTACTGCATCGTGGGGGTGGAGCAGACCGCCAACAGCCACAGTCTGCAGGACTACCGCTTCCCTGAGAGGACCCTGCTGCTGCTGGGGTAGGAGCACACACACCCACACACACACACACACACACACGTACACACAACAGGTACACACACACACCACACTGACCAGTGACACACGTACACACAGGTACACGTACACACACAGGTACACACACGTACACATACACAGGTACACACAGGTACACATACACAGGCACACGTACCGCACACACACACATGTACACAAACACATAAGCCACTTTTCCTCCGCAGGCCCTTTCCCCAGGAACACTGGGGGTTTGGAGGTACTTGGTGTGTTTCTACCGCAGGAACGTTCTGGGTAAAATATTTAGCCCTTGCAAAGTCCCTATTTGGGAGGTAGTACTTTTTCCAAAAGCCAGGAACTTTGGGGGGTGGGACTTGGGCACTGAACATGCTGATTGGTTGAGTGCATGTAGCATTTTCATTGGTTGACTGTACGCAGCATTTGATTTCAAACACCATTTTTTAAAGTCTGTTATGGAGTGTACAGTTTTGCGTCAGAGGGTACAGCACAAGAACAACGACATGTGCACATACACACACACACGTACATGTACACATACCCAGCTGTACACACACAGGTGCAGTAATGCAGCCTCCTGTGTCTGTCTCCTGTGGGGACAGAGAGCTGAGCCTGCTCTTTACTGGAAGCCTGCTAATGACTAACTGTTCCTCTGGGCCAGGATACACTATCTCTCCTCCACCTCTCTTCTACTCTCCTGTCCTGATGGGCTCTGCTCTACTCTCCTCCTCTCCCCTTAACTCCACCCTACCCTTTCTCCTATTCTGCTCTCTCCTAGGATCTCTCCTCTCTTACTTCTCTCTCCTCTTACTTCTCTCTCCTCTTACCTCTCTCCTCTCTCCTCGGATCTCTCCTCTCTTACTTCTCTCTCCTCTTACTTCTCTCTCCTCTTACTTCTCCTCGTCCTCTCTCTCTCTCCTCCTCTCATCTCTCCTCTTACCTCTCTACTCGTCCTCTCTCCTCTGATCTCCTCTCCCCCTTCTCTGCCTCACCTCCCCATCGTTCTGTCCCTGAGAAGGCCTGTCCAGGCATGCTGTGCTCTAATTGGCTCACCCTTGGGGAGGGCCAGGAAGTCAACCACAGCATGACTCCCCCACCCCAGAGAGGGAGCAGAGTGTAACAACCTCCAGGCCCTGGGGGGATCTCTGTCCTTTGCTCCAGGCTGGACCAGGAACACTTCCTGTGGGGGGGAGTCAGTCCACGATCTCCCCACCAGGCTACACAGTCAATACAGCCCTTCGTCTGACGCGCGCACACCAGCACAGGGTTCATAGATTGCATGGTGTGTGTGTGTGTGTGTGTGTGTGTTTGTGTGTGAGGCAGATCAGTCCTTTGTATGATTCAGCTGGATTAAGCAAATATTAGCATGTGTGTTTGGGGTTGGTGCTTTGATGAGGTGTTTATGAACACAAATGTGTGTGTGTGTGTCATCCAGTGAAAGTACCTGTGTTTTACTCTTTCACTGCAATACCCCTGATCTGTAATCATGAGATCAGGATGACCTCACTTCTCCCCTCCTTTATGTACACAGAGCTGTACACCCCCGCTTATCTACCCTCCCCAGAGTTGACTGCTGTGACTGGATGCATGTTTGTCCCTCCCCCTTCCCAGACTTGCTGTGACTGGATGCATGTTTGTGTCCAAGACTGTAACGTGTCTCCTCTCCCCCAGGAACGAGCGTGAGGGAATCCCCGCGCCCCTGCTGCAGCTGCTGGACGTGTGTGTGGAGATCCCTCAGCAGGGCGTGGTGCGCTCCCTCAACGTGCACGTCAGCGCTGCCCTGCTGGTGTGGGAGTACACCCGCCAGCACCGGGCCCCCCCCCTGGGGGAGGGCCAGGGGGCTCCCACCCCAGGGCTCTGTGAGGATGGTGGCGTGGTCGTGTCAGATGAATGACCTCGGGATCGGACTGCTGTTCCTGTGGTTGGAGAGGTGTGTGTGTGTGTGTGTGTTAGCTGGTGTGCGTGTGGTACTGGACCTGTAAGGGCCCTGCCACCTGCAGCCTGGTCAGACACACAACCTCCAGGCTAATGTTTTAGTGCTATTTGACCCGAGTTGCCAAAAGGCCGACCTACAAAATTTACAGCAGCATATTAGTATGTGTTTTAAGGTCTGTGTGTGTGTGTGTGTGTGTGTGTGTGTGTGCGCGCGTGTGCGTGTGTTTCTTGTCCACCTTAAAATCACATCGGAAGAATTAACCTGCGGACAAGAAACACACACACACATGCGTGTGTTTCTTGTCCAAGATGTGTGGTCTTGAGGATGTAACATACACACACACATGCGTGTGTTTCTTGTCCACGATGTGTGGTCTTGAGGATGTAACAGTGTTTTGATAGCCTACTTTCTGTTCCACGTGTGAGCAGAGGGTACTTCAGGTTGTGTGTGTGTGTGTTGAACAGAGGGTACTTCAGGATTCTGCTCAGGTTGGGTTGTGAAGGCCAGCTGTCAACTCATCATGCTGTCAGATTATCTGAAAAGTCCTTTTGACCCTGGTCTCCTGTGACAGATGCAGCATATTCAGTTCTTCTTCAAGGATTAGTCTGACGGGAGGATTGCATCTGATTATTATTATTTGTACTCAGCCAGACCCGCGGCTCCATATTCATGTATAGATACAGAAACGTGACAGGATTTCCCCCGTCCTAGTTTCCCAGAGTGATGGAAGACAAGAGCCAGTCTCTGCTCAACACACACAATGTTTATTTAACTTGTGCTAGCCGCTTGGACTTGCTGCTTGCTTGCTGGTTATGTTGAGTGATCAATTGTTTTCTTTTCAATACAACTTTTTGAATAACCTGAGCTGTTGTCTTTACATGTCAAGTTGACTGAATAAATAAACAAAGTAATTGTGAGAGTTATTATCTGGATGTGCTGCAAGTGCTTGGAACGCCACGCCCAGCCCTCACTCAGAGGAACGGAGATTTGGCAGGTGCACTGAGTTGTCTAGGAGACGATGAGCGGCCGGGACCGGACAGTAGCGGAGCAGTGGATGGTATATCAAGGTCAGCCTTAAAATCACATCGGAAGAATTAACCTGCAGCCTACAATTACTGCAACAGAGCATTTACTGCAAATTCTTCTGTCTGCGCACCTTTTGGATTATGGGAAAGAAAGTTATAGACTGAGATCTTTCTAAATAGTTTAGACTCTTTTTTAATGTAAGATGTAGCTTACTCGATTGCGTTAGTTCGCACTGTCTATCTGCGAACAACTTAAAAGTATATATAGGTAACCTCAGCGCGCAAGTTTCCAGAGCAATGACGCACCACAACCAGGATGGTGCGTGGTCCAATTCCGACGACCCTCTCCCGGTTAATTTACGAGTGTCGGTGTTGAATGCCACCGTAACGGCGGAGGCTGCGACAGGACGGGTGAACTTGGGCCCCCGAGTCAAGCTGTTCCTGGAGGTCCTGATGGTGGTCATGTGTCTGGGCGCAGTGGCAGGTCAGTAGGCTACCACACGCGCTGACGGTATACCTATACCGAAAACCATCTTAAATTATTCAATTATTCGGTTTTAGAAAGTAATCTGAGGTCCATCAGAGACAATTTATAGATTTTTTAGACGTGTAGCTGTACTATTCATTCAGGGAGGGGGGGTGGGGGGGGTGGAGGTGGTCTAGCCTGTCCGCCACCCCGTGTATAGGTGCGCTCCTGACACTTGCCTGTGTGCGTGCGTATAGGTAATATTCTGGTAATCGGGATTGTGGCGGCCACCAAGAATTTCCACTCCGTGACGTCCGTGCTCATCACTAACCTCGCCATCAGCGACCTGCTCGTGGGTGTCGGTGTAATGCCGTTCCTCGCTGTCTCCATCATGAATAACGGCTGGGTGGACGTTACAGTGAGTCCGTTTGGCCGTCAAAATGCATCTTTTGGATTCTTAGGTCCGTTTTAACAAGACTATTTCGCAACTGGATATTTTAAAATGGGAGTGATTGAAAGATATTTATAATATACGAAAATAATAAAATGAACTCATATTTGTGTCAAATATGTTTTGGGGGAAATAAGTTACTATTGTGCTAATGGGCCCTCTAGTGGTCGTTCTAGGCTTTTCATCTAAACGTAACATCCTCACCGTGGCTTTTCTGCAACTTTTCATCATCTGTGTGTAAGGTACAGTGTACTAAGTCCCCCTCCCTCCTGCCCCGTGTGCTCTGCTCCAGACACTGTGCCTGTATGTGGGCTACACAGCCTCTGTGTACTGCACGGCCTCCGTGCTGACGCTGGCAGCCATCGCCCTGGACCGCTACTGCTCCATCATGGACTGCCTGCGCTACGGCGCACGCTGCACGCTGTGGAGGAGCTGCAGCGTGGTGCTGTGGATCTGGCTGCAGGCCCTGCTCACCAGCCTGCCCCCCCTGCTGGGCTGGAGCTCCGTGGAGTACGTGGCGCCCATGTACAGGTACAGCTTAGTGGTTAGAGCCAGGGGGAAATGTGGGACTGTCTACCCAGGGCCCCAATGCGGGGGAGGGCCCTCGAAAAGCTTGTATAAAAAATGTGTGGAATGAAAAAGACAACCAAAACAGCGCCCCTGGTTAGAGCGTTTGCCTGCAGATCAAGAGGCTGCAGGTTTGAATCTCCCTGTGTGTTGTGCTGAGGGCGTTGTTGATGTTGTGCTTTCAGCTGTGCAGTGAACTGGGCCAGCAGCCCCAGCTACACGGCCTTCATGGCATTCCTCTCCTTCCTGCTTCCCGCCGTCGTCATCCTCTTCTGCTACGTCCACATCGTGAGGGTGGCCCGGGGCCACGCCCGCCGGATCCACACCCTGGAGGAGCAGCTGCAGCGCAGCCGTGGCAACCCCTCCTCCCCCTTCTCCTCCTCCTCCCCCGCCACGCTGGTGTACCACCTGTCTGGGCGCTTCGTGTCAGAGCTCCATGGAGACGGGGCTGCCTCGGACTCCAGGCTGGCCGGCCAGGCTGCCTTGGATGCTGCCTCCACTAGTCCCGCTGACCCCCAGGCCCCCCCGGCCTCCTCCAGCACGAAGCCCCCTAGCCGGCTGCTCTCCTTCCTGGCCCAGAGCGTCCCCCAACCCCTCCAGAACCAGCACCATCACGGGGTGCTGCGCCTCTTCCTGGTCATCTCCGCCTTCTTCCTGTGCTGGACCCCTTACATGGGCGTGGCCCTGGTGCAGGCCACGGAGACCGCCCTATCGTGTAAGTCCAGCCTGGTCCCACCCTCGGCGGTCACCTTCTCCTATTGGCTAGTGCTGCTGAACTCGGACATCAACCCCCTGTTGTACGCGCTGCTCAGCAAGCGCTTCCAGGGGGCGCTGTGGTGCCTGAGGCAGAAGATAGGGGCTCGGCTGGGGTGGGGGGGCCGGGAGGGGGGGAGGAGGAGGAGGGGGAGGACAGGGGGGAGACAGGGGCAAGGGAAGGGGGCAGAGGAGCAGTGAACTCTGCACCGTGACACACCCCCTCCCCCCGGATCTCGCCTCCTCTGGGGAGCCGCCTCCCCCCTCCTTCTGCTCCCACTCTGTCTTCACCCTCAACTCCAGCTTCCCCGAGAGCTCTCTGTGTGGCCACTTCCTCCCTGCCAGCTCCCCTCCCTCCTCCTCTGCCCCCTCCTCCTCCTCCCTGTGGTCGGGGGGCCTGCAGGTCCCCTCCAGGACACCAGAGGGCAGCCGGCTGCCCTTCTCGGCTGCCACGAGCGAGAGGCAGGCCACCTTCTTCTATGGACAGATCACCGTGAGGGTGGAGCACGATGTTGGCTAGCGCTCCGGCCTGCTAGCCTCGACTGATACTGTATGCTGACATCAGTAGGTTCTCGAAGGAAGGAAAGAAGGAAAAGAAAGACAGGCCAGTAGGAGGAAGCCTGTCTGGAGTGTTGAAGCTGGCACATGGATATTCTCGTACAGGCGTTTCATAACTGTAAGTCTCCCGGGTAGCTGGTCTCCAGCTGAGCAGCTCTGGAAACGATGATGGTTTCAGTGATTTGAACGTGGGGACAAACAAGTCTCTCTTCTGAATGTCCTCCTCAGTGCTTGACTGTACGTTGGGAGGCTTTTGAATACTGTTGAATGGACTGAAACGGTACTTAGATGATATAAACTGTAACACTGAGTACAAGTGAACCACACCACACCTGAACACAACGGCTACAGCTCCAATAAACCATTCCAACATTTACCAACACACCAGTGGAGTTTCTCTCCCCAAATGTGATCATCATATGTTGCATTTAAGAGTAAAAATCATCATTCCTTACAAAGGTTGACGTTTATGTCTAGCGATAATCCCAAAGGAATACAATATTATTATTTATTGTCATTATAAAGAATGACAATAGGAAACAGTGCTCATGGATTGTTCCTATTGCAAACCAAAGACAAGGCAGTGAGGTGGACTGACTGACTGGCTGACTAGCTTACTTATGGACAACTGATTGACTGACTGACTGGTTGGCTGGCTGACTGGTTGACATACTGCCTGACTGACTGGTTGACTAATTCTCTGGTTGACTGTCTAGCTGACTAACTGGCAAACTTATTAACTGACTGACTACTGTCTGGCTGACTGACTGGTTGACTGACTGACTGACTAGTTGACTAACTGGCTGACTTATTAACTGACTGACTACTGGCTGGCTGACTGGCTGGTTGACTGATTAACTGACTTACTGACTTCACCCTACTGTCATTCTCTACGTAGATCAATAGACGTCCACAGATGCAAAAATATAAAAATGTCTGTTACTAATCTGAATGAAGAGTTCCGAGGCCAGCAGGTGGGTTTTCTGAGTGCCTGTGGGTGTGTCCAGCCTGCTGCTGTAGAGTCTGAGTGTAGCCTCCGTCACACAGGAGGCCAGGAGCGTGCATGGTGGAGCTATGGTCATACATTCACCACAAGGCAGAGGTTCTGTCTCCGCCCCCCCCTCCCCTTCCCCCTCCTCAGGGCACCGTGTCCCCCTCCTCAGGGCACCGTGTCGGTCGTGAGCCCGTTCGCCTCCTCCCGCTCGTTAACTTGCCTCAGAAAGGTGATTAATGGAAACATAACGATGATAATGACTGACTACGGCACAGCTCAGCCAATCACCGCTCAGCTGTCAACTCAAACCAGGTCCTCAGTAACAGCCTGGACACCTATTTCCTGTATTCACTTAATGTCACTTTGTTCACTCTATAATTCCAAATGTCAAGAAAATAATACATCTGTCCACCATTTAAAGGAAGGGTTGCCAGGTTAGCCCATAACCCTCAATGTATGTACCCACCGCCATTGTCTTACAGACAGTACACAACAGATTATCATGTTTATCTGTAAAACTGTAATGCTGCATCTAGCTGCTTCTTCAGTGACCTTGGGAATGGCAGCAATCAAAAGCATCATTGCTGCTGTTTCTATTACGGTACGAGTTGAAAAGTGATGTGAGGACTGGTTGTGTTTCACCTGACAGATGACTGGCCGGAGGTACAATCTGGTGGTGTGTCCCCCAAGAAGAGGCTTGTGGGTAGTTTTGGGAAGGGGGAAGGAGAAGTGATTAAAGGGTCAGAGGGCCTATTTAAAAAATCTCTGAAAAAATGCATCTCTACAAAATGCACCCTTCCTTATTCCATTCTTCCTTCCTTCCTTTCATCCTTTCATCCTTTCATCCTTCCTTCCTTTCATCCTTTCATCCTTCCTTCCTTCCTTTCATCCTTCCTTCCTTCCTTCCGTGAATAAGTCTCTAATCTAACATAGCTGCTTACAGTCAAACGTGTAGTTGTACTCAGCTGTAGGTAATCCCTTCATGTCAGATCCAGGATGGTTCCAGACCAGAAGAAGACATCGATCCAGAGAGGATGCAGATAGAGCCCAGGCTGTCGTGACTAGGTCATGTGACTGAGCCGCGGGCATTGTCATTGGCCCAGCAGGACACCAATCAGCCTGGTCCTAGACATCCTGGCTTCCTCTTCCTAGCCAATGAGAGTTCAGATTGATCCTCAGATGTACAGACAGCTCCTTTCACACCTTCCTCTCTTCTCCTCTCTTCTCTCCTCCTCTTTTCACTTCTCTCTCCTCCTCTCTTCTACTCTCCTCTCTTCTTTTCTCCTCCCCTCCTATATTTACTTCTCTCCTCCTCTTTTCTCTCTTCTCCTCTCTTCTCCTCTCCTCCTGCTTGACCATACCTGACCCTACTTGACCTCACCTATTTGAGCCCATAAATCTCTGATAAACCAAAACTGACACTACTGTCAATCAACAGCCTTGGGTGGATAAATGAATATGATTGGTCCAAAGAAAGGAAGCGAGTGAACAGGGGCGGGGCTCCAGGCAGAGGATGACCATGCAGGTCCAGACAACTAATGTACTGTCTGTATCTGCTGTGTGTTAGTGTGTTAGTGTGTGTATCTGCTGTGTGTTGGTGTGCTTGTCAGTGTGTTTCTTTGTCTGTCACGTTTGAGAGTGTGTGCACGTGTGTGTATCAGTCGTGTGTGTGTGTGTGTGTCAAGAATGTGTGTGTGTGCGTTAGTAATGACTGTGTGTTTGATTCAGTCACGTGTGTCTCAGAGTGTGTCAATGTGTGTGTATGTCAGTGTGTGTGTGTGTGTGTCAGTGTGTGTCTGTGTGTATGTCAGTGTGTGTGTGTGTATGTGTGTCAGTGTGTGTGTCAGTGTGTGTGTGTGTCAGTGTGTGTGTGTCAGTGTGTGTGTGTGCGTGTGTGTCAGTGAAACGTTGACATGGAGGTTCAAGCCCTCCGGCTCCAGTTCAGCCCTGTCCCGGTCCCAGCCTCTCCGGCGCCCTCCGCTGGCTCGTCACGGCGCCGCAGGCGTGTGTGCAGCTGGATGAAGCAGTGGTCCCAGTCCTCACTGAGGAGCAGCATCAGGAAGCCCAAGCAGATGATGAACACTGCGATCTATGTCCGGTTTAATAATTACTTTTTTTGTAATGTTATACCCTCATACCTGTGGTTCTTCAAGATTCTGAAGTTCTTAGCAGTAATTTCCTGCTACATAGGACAAACCCACATTCATTGCAGTATAATTATTCTAAAACGACCACACCGCCACTATAACAGTACCATTACTAAAATAGATTACACATTTATACATATGTGTATGAGGTGCTGGCACACCTCAAATCCATCACAGACCCTTTCCTGGACCCACTGCAGTTTGCCTACAGAGCCAACAGGTCTGTGGATGACACAGTTAACATGGCCCTCCACTTCACCCTACAGCACCTGGACTCCCCAGCATCCTACGCCAGGATCCTGTTTGTGGATTTCAGCTCTGCCTTCAATATCATCATCTCCGCCCTGCTTCAGGAAAAGCTCTCCCAGCTGAATGTTCCCGACTCCACCTGCAGGTGAATCACAGACTTCCTGTCTGACAGGAAGCAGTGCGTTAAGCTGGGAGCACAAGTCTTTGACTCTCGGTCCATCAGCACCGGATCTCCTCAGGGCTGCGTCCTTTCCCCTCTGCTCTTCTCCCTGTACACGAACAGCTGCACTTCCAGTCATCCGTCTGTCAAACTTCTGAAGTTTGCGGACGACACCACCCTTATTGGGCTCTTCTCTGACGGGGATGAGTCCGATTACAGGTGGGAAGCTGACAACCTGGTGCAGCCAGAACAACTTAGAGCTCAACGCTCTTAAGACAGTGGAGATGGTTGTGGACTCCAGGAAGAATACAGCCCCACTCACCCCCCATCACACTGTGCGACTCCCTAGTCAGCACTGTGGAGTCCTTCCGCTTCCTGGGCACCAACCTCTCCCAGTACCTCAAGTTGGAACTGGACATCAGCTCCCTCACCAAAAAAGCACAACCGAGGATGTACTTTCTACGGCAGCTGAAGAAATTCAACCTGCCAAAGACAATGATGGTGCACTTCTACACAGCCATCATTGAGTCCATCCTCACCTCTTCCATCACCATCTGATACGCTGCTGCCACTGCCAAGGACAAGAGCAGACTGCAGAGTATCATCCGCACTGCTGAGTAGGTGATCAGCTGCAATCTGCCTACCCTCAAGGACCTGCACACCTCGAGGACCCTGAGGCGAGCGAGGAAGATTGTGGCCGACCCCTCCCACCCTGGCCACTCCTGCTCTACAATACATTACAACAGGGACATGTGTGCATGTGTGTGCTCCTGTATTTATGGACCTGACTCAATGGATGGCTACATGCATGAAGCACAAGATTAAAACAGAAAATATTATTATAATAATGAACTAGTAAGACTATTTTCTTTCCCTTCCGGTCAAGTTCACGTTCATTTTGAGTTAAAAATTCCTCATATCAACAGCGTACAAGTATAAATAAATACAAGGAAATCATATTTAATAGCCTAAATAGGCCTACATTAAATTATAAATCGTCTAGCGATGGTAACTGAACATTTTCCGCTATATCCGAAACTTTTTCCTTTTTTTCCAGAATCGATGAGGAATTTCTTCCGGTCAGGTTCACGTTCATTTTTAGTTTAAAATTCCTCATATCAACAGTTTACAAGTATAAATAAATACAAGGAAATCGTATTTAATAGCCTAAATAGGCCTACATTAAAATAGAAATCGTCTAGCGATGGTAACTGAACATTTTCCGCTATATCCGAAACGTTTTCCTTTTTTTTCCAGAATCGATGAGGAATTTCTAAAAACTGGGTGGACATAACATTAACCCATATTATTGTGGAATTATCAAGGAGACTTTCGTGTTTTGAGGTTGAAAATTCTTCGAGGATATAAGAAAAATCTTCCGTATACTACCCTGGGGGGTATTCGTCGTAGCTCGCTAAGCGGTTTAGCGAGCTAACTTTCAGGCTAAGATAAAAAACGCCCCTCTTTTTGGTTCGTGGAAGCAACTTTCGATAAATCACCATAGCAACATATCAATTAGCACTAACCTGCTCCTGAGCAGGCTAATATAAGTGTAGCTGGATAAGCTTGCCACACCCCCGGAAAAAAACATGGCAGCTCCCTTTTTGAGAGACCCAGTTGACGAAGGAGCTATTCTAGTTAGATTAGCTTTCCATACCGATAGAGTTATTCGCGATCGCCAAGATCCTTTGAGTTACACGGATGAGTTCCTGTTTGAGCGATATCGATTCAGCCGACAAGGACTCATTTATTTGCAAGACCTTCTCGGGCCGTACATTGCAAATCTCACACGCCGCAGCAGAGCTTTAACTGTGCTTCAGACTCTCTGCATAGCCTTGAGGTTTTTTGCGTCAGGTACATTTTTATACAGTGTAGGCGATGCAGAAAACATTGGCAAAGCCGCAGTATGCGTTGCTGTTAGAAAAGTGTACTTGGCGCTCAACCAGCTGATGAATACATTCATCATATTCCCAGGCTATGTCCCAGTCAATGACATCAAAGAGGGATTGTATGCAATTGCAGGTAATTGAGTAAATACAGATTTGACCATTTCATGAAAATGCATTCCTATCACTATTCATTACGGAGTTTATCATTATCATCATTATGCAGAGTTTCCTAATGTCATTGGCGCAGTGGACTGCACCCATATCCGCCTGAAAAAGCCCTCTGGGCCAAACGAGGCCGATTTTGTGAATAGGAAGGGCTTTCACAGCCTTAATGTGCAGGTACTTATTACATCATTTTCCTCATATGACATTGCTCTAAAAACAATCATTTGTCTTTGACAATAGACATGGACCTTGCAATTGCCTGCTGTAGGCTACCCATGTACTGTACAAATCCCATGACTTGACTGCAATTCATCTTAGATGATCTGTGACTCCACCTGCCTGATCACAAATGTTGAGGTCAAGTGGCCGGGGTCTGTCCACGACTCCCGGATATTCCGAGACTCCACACTATGCCACAGCTTTGAGCAAGGTATAGCAAATCTCATGTCATTCAGAAATTGATTATTTTATGTAGAGGTGATCCAACATTGTTCATATCATATACTAGGTAACTATGATGGGCTCCTAATTGGAGACAGGGGTTACGCCTGCAGGCCCTGGTTCATGACCCCCTATCCCGAGCCAGCCCCAGGCCCTGAAGTGCGGTTCAACGGTGCTCTCGCAAGAACGAGGGCACGGATAGAGATGACCTTTGGCCTACTGAAGGGCAGATTTAATTGTCTGCGGGGGCTGAGGGTGGAACCGGACAGGGCCTGTGCGATCACGGTGGCATGTGCCGTGCTCCACAATGTGGCCACACTCAGGAGGGAGAGGGTCCCAGTGATCGTGGCCCATCCTGAGGACGATGTGGAACCGATCCATCTACATGAGCGGTCTGGAGCGGCTGCAAGGGACATAATTGCCCAGCATCATTTCAGATAGCTGTCCAGATGACTTTGGGTAATGTTGGACTCATTTCATGTTCTTTATGTTTGCATGTTTCATTTGTATGGTTAGCCACCCTCTTTGCTTTTAAGTTACCCATTAATAATAGTCCATCCTCAGCCATCAGTTGGGAGTCCATCCCAACTCAGTCTGGTTTGCACCTCCACTGCCAAGGACCAAGGCAGACTGCAGCAGATCATTTGGTCCCACCCTAACCTGTTCCACTCCAGGACCAGCAAGAGAGCAGGCAGGATCATTGCTGACCCTTCCCATCCTGGCCATCACCTTTTCCCATCCAGCAAAAGGTTCCGGTCCATTAAAACCAATGGACTCACAAACAAGAGTCAGGTGGTTGAGCGGTTAGGGAATCGGGCTAGTAATCAGAAAGTTGCCTGTTCGATTCTTGGCTGTGCAAAATGACGTTGTGTCCTTGGGCAAGGAACTTCACCCTACTTGCCTCGGGGGAATGTCCCTGTACTTACTGTAAGTCGCTCTGGATAAGAGCGTCTGCTAAATGACTACATGTAAATGTAACAAGGGGCTCACAAACAAGCCCCCTGCACCACACTGACTCTGGGACCCCTGCACACAATGCACTGCAGTTTGCATCCTTATTCATTCAATTCATTCTGATTCTGAATAGAGGAACATGCTGAAGAATAATGTAAGAGATCCATGTTGTACAATAAAGTCTTTATTTTTTGCCCCTTTATTGGTTATCCTGTAAATGAAGGTGCACAAGAAATCAGATTTTCAGTTCAGTTACAATTCATGGCAAAGCTCACAAATACTTTAGCCGAAGCTTTGCTTTACAGGGGTAGACTTACATTCAGCTGCCGTTTTAGTAATTTGACCTCCAACTCGAGCTTCATCGAGCTCAAGTTGAGGTGGCGGATTTTGGCACGCAAGTAGCGCTTATAAAGTGTGCGCACATCTTCAGTGTCAGTCTGGAAAAAAGACAAACCATTCATAACTTTTTTCAGTGTGGTGGTCAGATGCCAACTAAACTCAGACCTCACAATGTGAGGGTATTTAATGAGAACTCACCTCCCCATCCCCAGTTCCCGAAGAGCGAGAGGGGCCAGGCTCAGGCTCATCAGGCACGCGTGGTCCAGCAGGATTTGCCTAAAGGAATGCATTGATGTAGTGAGTGCCAGGATTGAGTGGGATAGGAGTATTAGTTAACACAACTTGCATTTACCAAATCGCTGGAAAAGGCGGAAAGTGTGTCCTCATCGTCCAGACCAACCTCCTGTTAGTGAATTAGGAATTATTAGGAACTGTAGGAAAGTGCCTTCGGTTTGAAAAGACACACGCTATGAACATGTTTCGAATCATTACACAATGATGCAGCAATATCAACTTACATCAGTGGGCTCCTCTCCCCTGACCAACACATTGGGAGGTGGCTGCAGGAGTGTGATCAAACCTCCGGCCACTGCAAAATGTGACGATGGTTAACCAAATGACTAATTATGAAGGAAACTCATAGAATGAAGTGCACCTACCTTGGACATATGGATTTACTCCTGCCGCCACCTCTCCAGAGGAGCTGCCCCCAGCTATGCCCTGCATGATTGGCCTACCCCTGTTGTTGGCCAGGGCCAGCTCCTCAGCAGGGGTTAGCTCTGGACCTGGGGGTCCTCCCCCCGTCTTCTGCATCTCTGCCTTTTTCTTGTTTGCTAAAATATGAAGGATATGACACTGACAAGCTGTTCAATACATTACCATGGCACATATTGTATTGACTCACCAGCCTGAATGATGTTCTTGTGCTTCACTTTAACTTGCTCCCACGTTCTTTTAGTGGCCGGGTTGCAACTACATGGGGGTTGAAAGCACTCATAATTATATGACAGTGTTATGAGTACACCATACCACATATCATCATTGTTGGAAATGATTAAAGTGGACTCATGATAGAGAGAGAATCTAACACAGTTTCTTTTCACTGCTTCAATTGATTGAATAATACATAGCCTAGCCTACATACATACTGTGATCCGCCCATACACAGATTTGCACTTGCATATTCAAACTCATACTTGTATATGGTCATCTACATATACATGCATATGCACATATATAGTACATGATAAATAAGCGCTTTCAGTACATACATCATCATAAGTGTCTATGAATTCGTATCAATTAGATACTCTTTGGCCTTGGTTTTATCTAGGCCTACTTATTCTGTAAGCAAGATATCATTCGATGATTAATTTCCATTAAGCCTATTGCCAGCAGGCACATTTAAAGAAATTTGATCTAATTGGGTTAATGAGGCACTTGAGATGAGCCTATACATTTTCCC
Organism: Mallotus villosus; assembly: GCA_903064625.1. Taxonomy (NCBI): domain Eukaryota; kingdom Metazoa; phylum Chordata; class Actinopteri; order Osmeriformes; family Salangidae; genus Mallotus; species Mallotus villosus. The sequence continues at coordinate 153,800 of CAEFZP010003993.1, forward strand.
AAAACTTACGCATTTAGCTTATCGGCAATTTTTTGCCACGCTGCCTGTCTTGCTCTGGCAGCAGTGGCGGTGTTGGATTTAGCCATTATTACAGCTTTATGGTCCTCGTATAAATTCATTATCAGATTTTGCTCCGATGGCGAGAATATCACCGCTCTCTCTTTAATGTTGGCCATTTCCGCCATATACCGTTATAATATCAGGGTTTTGGTGATCGACCTTTCCTGCCTTTTTGAGTAGGACGTGGGCGTGCAATTTACCTGATAAGTTTAGCCTGATTGAAGTTAACCACATGATTTGGATGCGGATCAGCCGTCGACGAACCGATATTTGCGGTTCTCAATTAGCTCGCTAATGTTAACGCGCTAAAGGGACAACTGATTAACTTAGCTTCAACCCTTACGACGAACGGGGCCCTGTGCGTCCGCATCCGACGCCTATAGACCACTTTCATGTTTACCAACATTCAGGATGCGCGCGCAGCTAGGTTTCAGAAAACCGGGAAAGGATAGCATTTACAATGGCAAAGGGGCCACACGGATCATACAAATAGTTCGATTTAAAAGACCAAAAAGTCAGAGAAGGACATCCTTAGAGAGAGAAAAAGCGATTCCCCATTGATCTGTCGGATCAGAATTTTGATTTGGGTCACGAAAGTCTTGACATTTGAGTGAGAATGTCGCCCGGTACAGACCGCATAGTGGAGCGGCAGCCATGTCTTCGCGTCATGTCACAAAGTTCATAATTTTACAGTTTTACAGTCAATTCGACATCTAAAAAGTCGAGCAGGGCAGCTTTCTAGAGATGGGAATTGTATTGTATGTACACATCATCCTAACAAGACTTCTTATCCCACTCAGCCTCTGTGGACACATAGACATAATATTATGTCTATGTGTGGACACTAATTTTTAGACCACACAGCACTGCTACGACAACTGTGCTTGCCACCTAGATGCCACTGTCAACTAGAGCTTTTCATAAGCCGGATCCTCAGCTCAATGCTTTAGGCTACTTACTGGATGGGTGTGGTGGTTTCGGAATGTTCGTTTTTCTGGTTTTAACAAAACGCTAATTTACTCAACAATATATAACAATATATCAACATAATAACGGTCTAGGTTGACGACTTGAAATAACCTGTTCAACCTCAACTCTGCATAAGCCGTTCCAGTAAAAAAAAATGCATTCCGTCGTCAACATAGTGAAACTATGCCGAGCTCTGGTCTGGTTGGTACACTATGCTCTCGGGTATCTAAGCGCTCTATAAAGTCCCTGCACGCATGTAGCTCATCAGTCCAGGGGGGTATTCCATCAACGTCGCTAACGCAAGTCTCGCTAAAACGAATAAGTCTCACTTGGGTAAACGTCAACTCAGACTTAAGGCTCAAACCGTTCCACTAACGTTCCGTTCCACTAACAGGCAACGCTAACTCAAGCTAGACCTCAATAAGCTTAGACTGTGCCATAGAGGTAATATTAAGTAGAGAGAGCCAACATCGTCTTCCAAGATGGCGTCCCCATTCATTTCTATGAAAAGTGCTCAGTGGCGCAGTGAAGCAAGCTAGAGCGCGAAACGGACAGCGCCATCTTTCTACTTCCGTGTCTTCCGGTCTAAACTAGGAAAAAAGTGAGCCCATAGCTTTTAACGGGCTCACTTTTTTCCTAGCTCCAAGCTGGCTCCGAGACTCGTGCACGCTTGCAAATAGCTGTACACGTCATACTTTGCGACAACCAGTCGCGAGCTTGTGAGCTGGAGCTAAGGCATTGCAGAAAACTGTTAGAATGTGGTACAAGTCCAATCAAGAAGCAGATACATGTGAACTTACGAAAACCAATACTGTAATATTATACGTGCAATGCAATGCCTATACGTTGTTCTTTTTGCTCCGTGTTTTTAGTTTGACTGCTAAGTATTGTGTTGGATTAAAGGGGTCACTGACTGCAAAACCGTTTTTACCTTGTCATAGTTGAATAACGACAGTTCGGTGGGTAAAATGAACATACAGTGAACCTCAAAGTCCATTGACACTTATTTCCCATGCAAATCTCAAAAAGAAAAAATCTAGCTGTAGAACGGTAGCTTTTGGAAAAATCCACCCTCGGGACGTCGGGAGGGTATCGCGCATTCAATTGGCTCTGGTCTGTGTCTTTGTCACGCCCCAAAATGTACATGCAGACCAGCCCACTCACTGGTGTTCTTGCCCAGTCCGAGGTAGCGACGCTACGTTTCTAAACACACCAACATACCTTACTTAGCAAATGACTAGCTAGACTAGCTGTAGTCGGCATTAGAAGGGAAGCTTCCAAAAAAATTGCCAGAAAACGAAAGCAGTCTAGCCTTTTGCTGACGCCTGTCTAGATTATCTATTCGAAATAACTGGAGAAAGGCTGTGCTAGATACAGGATACGTTAGCATTGCTAATAACTGTTATTGACAAAATCATACTACAGTTTGCGGTTCTGATGAACATAACTAAGGTCGGAACGCACCTCTTTTCAGCAACAGCTTCATAGCAAATCCTGCTTTACATATTCCCAGGTTTTTAAAACCGTCCTTGGTGAAATGGTTCGCGCAACTGCACAGAGATCTTCTATGCTACGGTATAAACAAACATCAGCCATACCCGTCTAGTCAATGTTAACTAGACTCAAGCTCATCTGTTTTTCATCGGTGATTTGCAAGGAATGTAAGAACAGCTAGATAGCGAAAACACCTATACGGTAGGCATGTAAACCAGTTTAGCTTGCTAACGCAAGAGCATGAATGTGTTATGATTTAGCCTAGTTTATTGGCAATTGGATTTACGTTATTTCATGTTCCTGACTATGTTTCATTCAAATAAATAACCCGTGTTGTTATGTAAATCTACAATTCAGATGCATGTTTGTCCAGATCTATTTTTCAGTAAGATAGCTAGAGCTAACTGAAGCTGTGTTGAATCACGATAGTTTGTATGCTAAACTGTAGTGCTAACGTTACCCACCTAAGGCGATTCTGTTTGCTTCGACAACAGACGTGGAAACTACCGTAATCATTTCAAATTATATCTAGTCAATCTGTTGAAAACAGTGTTGTGTAGACACAATAGATTTATTTGTACGTTTTTATTTCAAGTCGCCACCTTCTTGTTTCAGTGAGTGCTGTTGGCCGTCTTTGCTCCGCAGCTTCGCTCGTTGTAAACCAACCAATCAGCGCACAGCTCATCTAAATACCAATGATATAAGGAAAAAAGCTAGCGTTTTTTCCCGGGAAAAAAATGCTGGATGTAAAAGAGGGCATAGAAAAGCACCCGGGCCATTTTCAGCCAAAACAATGTTACATACCCTATTCGGAGACCTTAAGGAACAGTGTTAAATACTCAAAAAACCCAGTCAATGACCCCTTTAAAGAAACTGCAAGCTTGAATATTTGGCTCCGTCGTTGTTCTAGCTCGGCAAAGCAAGCTACATTAAGCCTACAGGCTATAGCCTACCTATGTTACTATTATAATGATGATGAGTGTTGCTTACTATTACTAGCTTATTGTTAATGCCATCGTTGTAGTGTTAACTGACATAAAGTTCTAACAATATAACGACCATAACAATATTGATTGTTATAATAATGATTTATTCATCTTCGTCTTTGCTCCAGAATAACATGTTATCTACAATGACGCCGTAACATGCCACGATATTATAACTAATTATATTAGGCTATAATTAGAATAATCGCGTTCATTAGCCTACAAAATGGTTAAATATGCTTTAAAATAACGGAAATAAACTCTACAAACAACCGTCATGTATATGTGCAAGCATTTGTAAAACGTGCTACAATTAAGACAGGCAATTTTAGATTACCAAGTCCTTTTCTCCTTGTTCTCATTCAGCTCAGGTAAATCAGCACTTTCTGATGTTCCCTTGTGTGCTCGTCCCCTGTTAGTATCCGCGAACACGTTTCGAGGCAACTTTTCTTGACGTAAGCAAATAAATGGGGTGCTAGTTTACCTATTTCGGATTGGTTTCAAACATAGCAAAAATCTGGAAAAATTATTCTATGAAAAAGCTAGTAGTATGAGCCAGGTTCGAGTATCGAACAAAAATTATTGGGGGAGATAGTTTTGTAAATGTTGACTGGAGTTAATAGATTAAAAACGACCGGAAGACACGGAAGTCAAGTCGAAGATGCAATACCACCTACATCCACCGGGGCCGTTGCTTCAACCCAAGGGGCGAGGGGTGGGGGCTTGGACTGTGCAGCCCAGATAAGGAGATCGTCGAAAAGAGGAGTTATGTCGCAAAAAGCAAAGCGTAAACCAGCAGAGTGGTGTTGTTTCAGCAGCGTAAATTGTTCTTTTGAGTTTTTTTGGAGTTGACCCAAAAAAGGGTTGCCGCAATTAACATGACATGGGAGAAAACTTGTCAAACCATTACGACCGTTAAAAGGCGTAAATTGTAGACATACCAAATTCACATATATGCATTCAGTGATTCACTGATAATTAGCGTAATTTGATGAGCTGTTTGAAACCGTTCTGACAGTAGGCTGGCCTATGGCCGATATTCTCAACACGAGATTGAGAATATAACCCAAAAAAGAACGTGGCAGCAATTGAAAATTGTAGGATCAAATTCAAAACACTGAAGAAGGCCATGGTTAATTGAACTTGATGTGGGCTAATAATGTTTTTGTCTTCACATCTTGAACACAATTAGGCCTAATCAATTAGGCCTACTTCCAAATAACTTTGCCGCACGCATTTATTAAGATAACAAATAAAAGGTTTGTCAAAGAACGGATACGCCATAAGCGATTGTAACTTGTCTAGACGCTCTGTTTAGTTTCTAAATGCCTTATTTTATGTCACTTAACCAATGGCTTTTGAAAACTGTGACATTATTTCTTAACTTGTTTATTTAAATGTATATATTTTTTGGAAATGAATTAAACACGTAAATTGTTCATGTAGGCTATGCACTTCAAAAAGTCTTAATTTAGGCTACGTTTCCGAACACGGACTAAAGTGTTTTGCGCGCAAGAATTTACTCGACGGAACTGTCTTTTCAGATTCTGTTTCCGCTTGTTTGAAATTCTTTGCAACACATATTAGTTTAGCTTGACTTTTAGCCTGACACGGAGCAGGCTAGTTCCGAAGTATAAGTTACCTTGGTTACGTAGCTTGAACTAAAATAAGCCACCTTAATGGAACGGAACTCTCGCTAAAGTAAGTGAGACTTGGCGAAATAAGTCTCGCTTTTCCTTAATCGACGTTGATGGAATACCCCCCAGGTTTACCCTCACAGCTCGTGACATCGATTATTTAAGACCCTGCGTTGTAATGGATTTGGGTAAAGGTCTACTCTTCCGACAGGCAAGTGTCGTCAGTTAATGTTACATGCAAGATGTACCGGTGTAGAGTAAGAAATATAGGCATATCCTCCTTGGCACAATTTGCTAGGAGTGAGTTGAAATGATGTGCAAACTCTATTGTTGACATGTTGTCAACGTCATCATGGACTCCTCTCAGTTTAGTCTTTGTTGATGTTATGTTTGCAGTTAAATGTCTAGTTTACGCAGACATTTTCACAACACAACATGTCACTCGAGATCTAGGCTCGGAAGTATGAAGGCTATCGGTTTTCTATTGGTTATGGCAATTATTTACAATTGCCGGGCAATGACGAAGCCGTGTGATGTTAAATGAATCAGAGACATTCTACAAACATTAGCTTTTTAAAACTTAAACAAGCAGTGGAACGGGTGCAAAGAATGGAATGATGCTGACACGATCCATATTATCTCAACATTTACTTAAATTTGGAAAAAAAAATAGCACAGATAAAGATAATTTATTCTTTTAATCTAAAAGGTTGTCATATCGTCAGTTTACTTATTTTATGGCAAAAAGCCAATATGCTTCACACTTGTCATGGACTTCCAGGTCACTGGGTGACAGTACCAGGT
>CAEFZP010003994.1:0-39729 GCA_903064625.1 Mallotus villosus
AAACTGCTGAGAAACCTTTGAGAAAACGCATGATGACTACCAGGGAAAACAATTAACTATGCTTTGGTGAGTCCGATGTGATCAAATCTTGCATTGAGGCTCGATTGCTTTACCTATCCTTGATATCCCGGATGATGCTTGATGTTTTAGGCTTAAATTGTAATATTAAGTATTCGATGCCTTTTAAAATTCAAATCATTATGTCACTGATTTGTTTCCTTATAGGCCTACGTGTCATAATACTTCACTAAAGTCCAAAGGTCTTAAGGACTAGGCCTATAGCCAAATAGTATAGAAGCACTACAGTCACTAAATCAATAAGTTATTTGGTATAGGTTCCATGTCTGGGCCTCAGTGGGCTACCACTTCAGATCTAATCTAATCACAAATCAAACAACGTCATTTAGTGTGCAAAGGTTATTTCAATCATGGTCGGCTACACACGTAGACTTATACGGCTACACAAGTATCACACAACGCTGTTGCCAAATTATCTGTCCACAGTAACCAAGGAATCTGGTGTAAACAGGAAGTATTCCCATGTGAGTTAATAAGACTGATTCTGATAGGATGAATACAGCCAATTGGGGTAAACAACATTGCTTGTAGGGGTATACGTTATCAAAGCTACAGCAGTGATTGGTGAGTGTGGTCGAAATGGGTGGGGAAGGTTACGATAGCTGTTTGAGTCAGGAAAAGTTTGTTTATGCCTGCTGTTCGTGAAAATAAAATAAAACTAGCTAATGTCTGCTGTCCATCTAGAAATGTACTCTACGGCGGTGTAAAAAACACGCAGATTTTTTTGAAGACTACTGCTACAGTAGCTATCATAGCTAGTCTAGCTTGCTACTGCAGTTTGCTGCTAAACCGACGTAAGTTAACTAGCTAGTCATGGGGCTTTTTTAGCTGTATTCGTGTATGTTGCAAATACAGTTGTAAAAGCATTTAGAATATGTATGTTAACTAGCTTGAATACCGAGTAGCACTGTACTTGGCAGCTGTAGTCAATATTTTGCACAGCGAAAGTCAACTTGTCAGCATTGCTTTTACACGTCCACAGTTATGGCTAATTAGCTTGCTAGCAACAATAATACAAACGTTACTGTAGCTACTTGCGAAGCCCACCTACATTGGCATCTCAAATGTTTCCAATTTCGAACTCATAAATTAAGCCATTTAGGTATTCGACTCATTCTCAACTTCTATTCTCAACTTCCCTTTTCGTTTGGCAGAATGGAAGCGGCCCCTGTTGAGGATGAAGACCAGTGTAGGACCAGTATGGTGAGTTATTCACAATAGACAGACATGGCCAAATTTAATGAGTCTGAGACGGCAATCTACTAGTGCTCAGATTAGGGTGTGTTTATTGGCCTATTTGAATTAGCTGTGGTTTGACCATGATTTCTTTCGTCCACTTTTTGCAGGCTTGAATTGCAAGGTGTTTGTTTTGTTTGTTCCCTTTCAACAGGTCCAGATGCCGAGCAGAGTTGACATCAAGGCACGAGTGCAGCAGTTTGTGGAAGAGAGGATGCAGACTACCATGGTATATACACAGACAGTTCTGACACACCTATTTCACAACCCAGTGAAACACTCAGCTCATGTTTGTGTTTCTCATTTGAAAAATAACTCCAGTGCAGCAGTTCACCTTTCATAATAATAATGGATTTTATTTGTATAGCACACTTTAAAATACAAAGAGGTCTCAAGGTGCTTAACATGATATACACAATCACAATAGTACAAAGTAATAGAAGTGCTTATGAAGTGCAGAAAATAGGATAATATAAAATACAAAAGGTAATACATTTTAAATAATAAGATTATAATGAGATCGAATATTATGTATTTACAAACAGTAAATACATTTTATGTATTTAATTTCGTACAGAGCAATTAAAACAATGCATTCTAAAAAGAACACTGAAAGAAACAAACAGTAACCAGGTGAAGGCAGAGATAAATAAGTTGGTTTTGAGGTGTGATTTAAAAGCAGCGAGGGAATCTATGGCTCTCATGATCTCCGGGAGCTCGTTCCAGAGTCGTGGCCCCAGCGAGGAGAAGGCACCATCTCCCATTTTAGTCCATTTTGTCCGGGGAACTGCAGGGAGGTTTGAGTTTCAGGACCTAAGTGTCCTGGATGTGATGTCATAAGACACCATATATGTCAGACCCCTTCTTTATGGGAAGTGGAAGCAATCACACGAGTAATCTCATGAGTAATCAAATGCACTTTGTTGACCCAACACTTTGTGTTCCACAATTTTAGAATGCAATATTAACAACTTACTAACCGAGAGTGAGGTTATGCTGGGAAATATCAAACTGAGGCTTGAAAGTATCGACCTCACTATCGCTCGGCATACGGCAAAGCCAAGTGGTTTCATAAGACACCATTGTATCACACCGTATATCGCTATCGCTCGGTCGATACGTTCAAGCCTCAGTTTGATATTTCCCGGCATGACCTCACTCTCGGTTAGTGGGTAGTTAGTATCAGACCACAGACCGGTGATGAGGTCAATACGCGGCTGGCATGACTACCCATTAGCCAATCATCAGAACTCTCGTACTGTAGTTGCCATATGACAACAGCAGTGTATCACACTGCACTTTCCCAATGGAAGTATTTTGCAACATTTGCTTTTGATGACCTCTGTGTAACAACCTCTCGAAGAAAGAATGGAAATTGCAATGCAGCGTCATCTACGTATGCATAACCACATACCTGTGGGCCCATCTACCTCTCATGTACATATCAGTACAGTCACAGGGGAGGTTATCCTCCTTGGACTAGATCATCTGATTGGACAAACATCTTGTCATGTGACGCGAGGGTGTTGTTTTGCTGTCCAGCTGACAGGTGTCCTGATCGGAGCTGTGGTGGCCATGTTTCTCATCGGCGTTGTGGTACTGTTCCTCTACAGGAGATACAAGCTGGCCAGTGAGTACTGATCTCATCTCTTTCACGCTACCCCAAAAGCAATCAGGATGAAAGTACATCTACATCAAACTTGCCTTCTTTTTCACTCTCTTACACGCTCTTCCTCTTCTGCCGGCTTTCATCTCTCTCTCTCTCTCTCTCTCCCTCTCTGTCTCCCTTTGTCTTTCATTCCAGGTGGACAGCAGGCGGGTGTGCCTCGCTATCGCTTCCGGAAAAGAGACAAAGTGCTTTTCTATGGCAGGAAGATTATGAGAAAGGTTGGCTTCCTGTCACACACACACAGATGCGAGTCTGGCTTTACAGCGTCACTCCTCCTCACTCCATGCCTAATATATCAAATATTAAACTGGAAAATCAGCTTCGGCTTATAGGGGCTATCAACATCTTTGAGTATGTTTGATGGATTAAGTCTATCAACATTTATGCTCCCTCATTAAGCAGTTCCTAATTTATAGTACATTTTACATATACCATTGATGCCTTTAGCTGGAATTCAGCTTGGAATTCAGCAAAAACATTACACTTCATGCTAATGTACCGTCCTCAACGCACACTTTGATCCATGTGTATCCGCACAAAACTTTTTGTGAAATGGGAAACGCGAGTCCGCTGGCAGAATGATGAAACTCAAAAGCTTTGCAAATTGATAACATTGTGAAAGATACATCGAACTATATAACCTCTTAGAGAGAGGTAACCTCTTAGACAAACAAACACTGAGAGATTCCTGGCATTGTTACAGATTTATTTTGGTAACGGAAACCAAACAAAATCTCGATGCCAGGAATCTCTCAGTCTTTGTGTTTCCCACGTTAGTTTCTCATGATTATCATGAGAACCAGGGCACTGAAATCTCACAGATGTCCTCTTAATAATCAAACGTAATCGTTATTTAGAAGCAAGTTCGCTTTCCCAACCAATATGGCCTGGTTAGTCTGGTATCTTAGGAAACAGCAGACAAATTAAGGCTACATGATCATTTGCATGAATGTAGTCTACCACAGCATTGGCAAGTGCTTCAGAGAAGTACTTCAGAGAGGACAGATCATTTCAATTGAAAAACAGTTCTTCTCAGTGCTTGGTACCTGTCATTACCAGCTGCTTCACAGGCACTACACTATCTAGAATTCCAGGAATCTGTGTGTGTGCCACCAATTGTTATCACAGGCACTTTACACCAGGGGTTCTCAAACCTTTGGGGGGCCAGGGACTTCCTTACAGGGGTGGACATCTTCCAAGGACCCCCCCCATAAACATCCATTCAGCACACCCTTTGTGCTCTTAAATGGACACAACATGCTTGTTTTACTGGTGCAAATGGTCCCCACCTGGGGGTATTCCAGAAAGCAGGTTATGTGACATACCCGGGTAAGTTAACTCCCCAGCTGACGCCCAGCTGTTGTAGCGACATTGCCAGTAAGTTGCTGCAACATTGTGAATCAGCAGGTGGGTTGCACCATACGATTATGCATTCACCCAAATGCTCCCAGATATCTTTTGAGGTTGCGCAGACACAATTTCGGGAGCATATACAACCAAGATGGTCGCAATTTCAAGCCCTGTAGTACGCACAGTTTAAGAAATGAGCCCCCCCTGCATTCCAGATCATGTAATAGCTGCAGCTGTCTGTTCTGCCCACTAGAGGGCAGAGCAGAACAGGGAGCGATATCACCGCTGCTCCCTCGAGTTTCTGATTTGAGTAACCTTCCTCTCTCATCCGCCTCCTTCGTCCTCTTCCCAGGTCCAGACCCTGTCCTCCACCCCGAGCTCTACCTCCGTGTCCAAACAGCGCCCACGGAAAAGACCCAAAGTCCTCAGCATAGCTCGCAGGTAAGGTTTTCCCTGTCAAGCTGCAGACCCTCCATTCCAAGTGTTTGGTCAAGAGAGCATAGTCGTGGAGAGGCCCTGCCTTTTACATGTGTGTGTGTGTGCGTGCAGGATCCTGCGTATCCGTAAGGAGCCCCCCCACACTGCAGCCCAAGGAGCCCCCTCCCTCCCTGCTGGAGGCGGACCTGACCGAGTTTGACGTGCAGAGCTCCAACCTGCCTTCCGAGGTCCTCTACATGCTCAAGAACGTCAGGTACCCCTGGCACGCGCCGACGCACATTTTCTTTGCTCTCGTTTCGTCTCGTAGCGCGCGTTCACTCGGCCGTGTTGCGGGCGCGTCCCCCCAGGGTCCTCGGCCACTTCGAGAAGCCCCTCTTTCTGGAGCTGTGTCGCCACATGGTGTTCGTGGAGCTGCAGGAAGGGGAGGGGCTGTTCCGTCCCGGTGACGACGACGACAGCATCTACGTGGTCCAGGACGGCCGCCTGGAGCTCTGTATCCATGAGAGCGTAAGTGCGTGTCCCCAACTGTCCCCCGTGTCCCCACCATCCCCCGCCTCCCTCCCCCCCCAAACCCTAAAACACACTGCCTTTTGGGCCAAGTGAGGGAAGATGAAGTGTGTGTGTGTGTGTGTTCCAGGACGGCACAGAGCCAGTGGTGAAGGACGTGCTCCCAGGTGACAGCGTCCACAGCCTGCTCAGTATTCTGGACATCATAACAGTGAGCTTCTCAATATCTCCCACCCGTCTGTCTGTCTGGCTCCCTCCCTTCCTCCTCCATCCATCTCTCCCTTGGCCCCTTGCCCCTCCGACGTTCCCCCCTCTTCTCCATTCATCTCACCGTCTCAACCCGCCCTACGTTCCTGTCCTCCATCCGTCATTCTCTTTCCATGCAGGGAGCATCTTCATCCCCCTTTCTCGTTCTATCTTTCCATCAGTGACGTTAATGATTATTATGAATTGATTAATTGCCGTGAAGAATTTGACCGGTTAAAAATGTATCAACCGACAACATTTGCCCTGTTGGGTGTGCCTGCCTTTGGCACGGCACAACCTATATTTTCACTCGTATATAGTTTATTTATTGTTATCTTCCCACCCCTCAAACTAGTTCCTTGCTAGCTAGCAAACTTCTATTCTGAATTGTTTGTGCTTCATGAATCAATGTTTCTCGTTTAGCCACTATTACTGTTTAAATACAAGTTAAACAGAGAAAAGGCCTGCATTTTGCATCTTAGTCCTTAATGATGAATCGTTTCTTTATTGTTCACGTATTAACGTGTTACATTTTCGGTTAAGGAAAATGCAAAAAAAATCAACAATCAAAAATGGACACTTTCTGGTCTCTCACTTGTTCTTTTTATGATACAGCTAGACTTTTGTTTAAAGGAAACAATTGTTCATATGTAGAATGACTATATTTGGGTTTACTTGTAAATAAGCAGGCCCTTTCTGCCACTGCACTCTCTCTGTCCAGCCCTCCTCCCTCCCCCTCCCTGTCCTTCCTTCCTTCTCGTGTGTCGATGTCTGTCTGTTTCTTGATGACCTGTGCCTGGGAATGGCCATTGTTGGACTACTCTCATCTACCTCACACGCCCATCTACCGTTATGCAAGTGTCGATTAATCCTAGCTTCTAATGACCAAACAATCAAAATGTATTTGTATAGCCCTTTTTACACGCAAGCATGTCACAGAGGGTTTCACATACGCCCATAAAAACTGCCCCTCAACCAACCTAAACCCTCAAGGAAGACAAGGAAAAACTCCCAGAAAAACTCAATGCAAGAGAAAAAATGGAAGAAACCTCGGGAGGAGCAATTCAGTGAGGGATCCCCTCCTCCAGAAACGGTTGGTGAAAGAGAGGAGCAGAACACAGGCTAAACATAGTAATACACAGGGAAGTGCCAATGGGTTTAGAAACACCAAAATCCATTGTCCAGCTTGGTAGATGTAGGAAGGGATCGGGAAACTCGCTGTTGCGCCACCTAAGGGCCACCAGACAGCGCCACCTAAGGGTCGCGCCCCACACGTTAAGAACCCGCTGGTTTTCAGGCTTGTAGCCTGGTTCTCCGTTCCTTCCTGTCTGACTGTGGCATCCCCGCGTTGCTCAGGGTTACCCCGCCCCCTACAAGACGGTGTCGGCACGGGCGGCCTCTCGCTCCACCATCCTGCGGCTGCCCGCCTCCGCCTTCCAGTCCGTGTTCGAGAAGTACCCCGAGACCCTGGTCCGCGTCATCCAGGTACGACCCGACCCAAGCCACCGAAATGTGGAAAGCGCCGGAAAACCTTGGGCTGGATGACATTTTATGTTTTTGGGACTGGAAAACTTGATTTTACTGTTCATTTAATTTAGTGGTTCTCAACCTTGGTCCTCAGGGACCCCTTGGCCTTCACGTTTGAGATGTTTTCTGATTCAAATGAATCGATTAGAAGAAGGAAACATCTAGAACACGCAGGAGAGGGTGTCCCTGAGGACCAGGGTTGAGAGCCACTGATTGTTGTGGTGCGGAAGTTTCTGGAGTTCAATGTGTGCGTATGTGTGTTCCAGATCATCATGGTGCGCCTGCAGAGGGTGACCTTCCTGGCGTTGCATAACTACCTGGGCCTGACCACGGAGCTCTTTAATCCGGTAGGGGGGGCTCTGTTTTGACACACACACACACACACACTCCCAAACTAATTTCACACAACATTAAGCACAGCTTCATAACTCTATCTTCCACACAGTGCCGTAAAACTCTGTGAAAATAAAAAGCCATGCCTCACAACCCATCTGTGAGTGATATCAAGGACAGTAACTCTGATGAAAGGCTCTTGTCCCTGGTTGTCAAGGAACATGCTGTGTCACTCTTTCCTATAGAGAACACCTCGAAGGCATTTCATCCCTCAGATTCATTCAGTAATCAATTAAGTACGGTTTAACCTGTTGCACTGCAATGTTATTACAATTAGAAAACATTCTGGTTCTCCTGTCTCCTAAACCACGATGTATTGGTGCTGTTAGCAATAGAAATGCCAAATTCACATCACTATATATATTTTTATTATTTACATGGTTGCAGTTCTAAGTTCTCTCCACTAGAGGGCAGAGCAGTGTGTTGAAGGATTTTAATAGCATGAGAAATTCCAAACTATTGGCCTACTAAACAACCATACACATTTTGGGTTGAACGATTGTTGTGTATTGAAAAATCTGTTGTCAGGAGCGACAGGCAGTCCCTTTGGTCGCGGTCGCTAGCGTTCTCGGAGAGGGGAGTCCGGCCAGGTTGCCACGCCGACCTCATTTTCAGGAAGATGCTGTCGAGACCCACTCCACAGAATCAGGTTAATCCACACACACACACACAGACCATGGATGTACAGCGATATGCATTTATATTTAAAAAAAGTTAGATGGTGAGTTAAGGTTTCTGAAAAGCCTCAAATGAAGGCAAATTCTAAATGACTGCCACTTCTCTAACTACGCAAAAACAACTTGTTCCTAACAAGGTCCTGTCTTATCTTTTCAGAGGGTGTCAAAGACAGCCAGCCACACACTCACAGGAAGGCCCGCTCCATCTCCCTGCCCATCGACACAGGTCGGCCTCTCTCTCTGGACCACACCCCTGCCCCCCCCTCTTACTAAACTAACATGCTGATGAACCTCGCTCGCCCTTCCCTTCCGTCCGACAGGGAACGACCTGAACATGGCGTACGAGAGAGCCAGGGTGACCGTGGACGAGCTCTCCACCAGCCCCGTCACATACAAGGTTAGGGCTCCGTCGACACCTCCAAACGTGACACCGCTTGATCTCTTCTGCCTTCCCTCTCTCTCTCTCTCTCTCTCTCTCTCTCTCTCTCTCTCTCTCTCTCTCTTCTTCTTCTCTCCTCTCTTGTTCTGTCTCTCTCGTCCAACTCTCTGCTGTTGCTACTCATTGACTCTCCTGTTCCCCCCAGTCCATCCTGAAGAAGAGTGTGACCATGCAGCAGACGCCCTCGGCGGTCTACCACTACACGGAGGGCGGGGGCCGCTGTGACCCCGTCCATCCCAGCAAGGTCAGCGCCATCTTCCAGGCTGCCAAGAAGGACCTGCTGGGCATCTTCCAGCTGCAGGTGAGACACCACAGAGGGGGAGGGGAGGTTTTCTAGACTTTTTAAGTATGGTTATTGGGCAGTCAACACTGCCAGCTCCCCACCAGTTACATCACATTCCACTCCAAGTGGAGAAAGAAAGAGGTGGGGCCAATGTCCTTGCTCTCTAGCTCTCTACTCATATGTATTCTATCTAGCCTTGCGGCACTTATCCTATGGTAAACTGCTTTCACCCATCCAGTCTCCTCCCATAACTGCCATCATGCTGTTGTCATACTTATTTAAAACCCACCCTTTCAGACCCCTGTGTGGAGCGTATATATATTCACAAATGTTTTCCAGCTGAAGGTGAGACAGGCAGAGAGAGAGAGAGAGACAGGCAGAGAGGGAGAGAGAGGCAGAAAGAGAGAGAGGAGAGAGAAGTGGAGAGAAGGATAAGAGGAGAGGAAGGTTTATGATGGTGTAAATGTCTTATGGTCTGCAAACCCTTGCCTGTGTTTCTGTGTGTGTGTCAGAACCCCAGTCTGTTGGAGGGCAGGGTGACGCTCCACCAGGTGAAGGCGGGCTCAGTGGTCGCTCGCCAAGGAGACCAGGTCAGGCCACACCTCCTCATCACGTTACCACCGTAGATACTATCCATCAACATGGAAGGAAAACGTTCACGTCTCTGAGCATGTTTGCATTTGTTCCCCATTGTGCGTGTATCCAACCTGTCTTGTCTTGTCTCGATTGGTGCGTGTGCGTCCACGGTGGGCCGCAGGAAGTGAGCATCCAGTTTGTGATCTCGGGCCTGCTCCACGTGTACCAGCGCATGATTGACCGCGAGGAGGACACCTGCCTGTTCCTCACCCACCCAGGGGGAGCTGGTGGGCCAGCTGGCCGTGCTCACGGGGGAGCCCCTCATCTTCACCGTCAGAGCCCACCGCGACTGCAGCTTCCTGTCCATCTCCAAGACCCACTTCTATGAGTCAGCTTGTGTTTTTTTAATCGGAGTGTGTGTGTGGGGGGCGGGCGGGAGGGGGAGGGGGGGGCGATCATCTACAAGACTGCACTTCTACAAAGCAGGCCAGTGACACACCTGCTTGTGTGAACGGGACATGCAGTTGAATGGGATGTTTGTGCATGTGACTAAGCGTGTGCTCTGTGCAGGATCATGCGCGTGGAGCCCACGGTGGTGCTGAACGTGGCTCACACTGTGGTGCGCAGGATGTCCTCCTTCGTCAGGCAGATCGACTTCGCCCTCGACTGGATGGCTGTGGAGGCCGGCCGGGCCGTCTACAGGTACACACACACATACACACATGCACACATACACACATACACACACATACACGAACACATCCAATCAGTATCCAGTGTTTCCCCTACCATTATATTGGGGGGGCGCCCCGCCCCCCCCAACGGCCCCTCCCGCCCGCCCCCCCCTGGAAGGTCAAGTTCGTTTTGTAAAAAAAAATTTATATTTTGTATTTTTTTATTCTTTTTTAAATGTTTTATTATATAGTGCCAGATCACCCAAAAATTCATTTAAGGTTACCTTTCCTATAAAACAGGTCTATAGCTTTCTCTTTTATTAAGCAAACTAAACTTATGTTATTTATCTTATTTACACAACGGCATGTCATTCTCCCACGCCCCGTTGCCCGCCGCCATCCCCCCGCCCCAAAGCCGTAAACCTAGGGGAAACACTGGTATCTCTGGCTTATATGCACCTAGATCTGGGCATGAGTGAGCCAGTGCTGAAACGAGAGAGTGGCAACGTTGCAGAAACACTGAGCTGACGTGGCCATAACGCTGCTCTCTAACGCCCCTCCAGACAGGGGGACAAGTCGGACAGCACCTACATCGTCCTGAGCGGTCGCCTGCGCTCCGTCATCCTGAAGGAGGACGGCAAGAAGGAGCTGACCGGAGAGTACGGCCGCGGTGACCTCATAGGGGTGGTAAGGGTCAAGGGTCACATGTCACGTCTCCCTAGAAGACTTCAAACCTACACCCCTCTCCCCCTCTCTCTCTCTCTCTCTCTCCTGTCTCTCTCTCCTGTGAGGCCTGTGTTAGGAGTTGTGGAGGTGCAGTGGTCGTCAGGGAAACAAACTAAGTCTGACTTTTCCAGAATCTTAGAATCTGTAGTTTGGTTATCGATCGTTGAGGAAAGCAAACCCTGTTGATCCGTGCTCACTGTAGCCCCAGGATCATGCTTAAGCCCACAGTCTAGGCCAGAGGTCTTCAAATGAATGGTCGTTAACAGGCTTCTGCATAACTAGATAACGACCCATTCATTTGAATCAGGTGTGTTGGAGCAGGGAAACGTCTAAAACGTGCAGGACAGGGGGCCCTGAGGTACCAGGGTTGAAGACCTCTGAATTCCAAGCCCTGTCTCAGAAGTGTGTGTGTGTGTGTGTGTGTAGACCACCGAAGGATCAATCCGTGTTAGTTAACCCCCCTCCGCCACCAAGCCACGCCCAATCGCCCGCCTCGTCACCCTCCCCGTCATCCGACGTACACCCACGTCTCCGACCACGCTGCTAAATATACCCGAGGCCGAGCCGATGCCATGGTTACGGGCCGGTGAGCGGGGGAGCCCTAGTTACGGTGTCCGTGGGGACGGGCGACGAGACGCTCGTCAGGGAGACTGGTGCTTGGAGACAGGATTAGCCTGTGTACGTCAGCACCTGCGGCTCATTAGAGAGCTGATCGCTCCGATAAGAAAGGTCGCTAGTTCTACAGCTGCCATGGCTGCCTGAAACAGACACCCAGGAGAAGCCCCCAAGGGGACAGGTACACAGGATGACCAGGCTGGTTAGTCTCTGACACGTTCTCTTGTGACACCCTGCTGTGTTTATTGAGGAGGGAACACATTGTTTTTAGGGTCACTTTTCCCCCCTAAAGATGAGAACGTATCATTTTGTAAGTGAAAGCCCGAATATATCCTTAACCATCTCTGAAAAGATCACACCTCCGGTTCTGTGCGTGTTGAATAATGTCCAGTTATTAGTAATACATTTTGTGTACTGAGCAGGTAGGTCCTTGATTGGCAGTGGGTCAACCAATCCGACACTGTGGTTGTGTAACGTGTGCCCGCCCAGGTGGAGGCGTTGACCCATCAGAACAGGGCGACCACGGTGCACGCTGTACGAGACTCTGAACTGGCCAAGCTCCCGGAGGGAGCGCTCAGCTCCATCAAGAGGAAGTTTCCTCAGGTACACACACCACACACACACACACACACACACACACACACACACACACTGCTCCAGACACTCTAAAAGATGCACACTGTACTTATTTATTGTATTTTTTCATTCAGGTGGTCACAAGATTGATCCACCTCCTTGGGCAGAAAATCCTTCAGCAAGTCAACGGCCCCCTGACAGGTGTGCGTCTGTGTCTGGTTTTCATTCAGTTTCTACTGAAACAATGGTCACTTTGTAACGTGTGTGTATGTGTGTGTGTGTGTGTCTCCAGCCCGTAGCCTGGCCCTACACACACCAGGCAGTAAGTGGGATGCAGGGAACCCGGCCTCCAACCTGTCCACCGTCACAGTCCTGCCCGTGTCTGAGGACGTCCCCTTAACCGCCTTCACCCTGGAGCTGCAGCACGCGCTCATCGCCATCGGTACGCACACACACACACACGAGCACACGCACTCACACGCACGCACACTCTCATACGCACACAGAGGCTGAAACTTTGACACAGCTATTGTCAAACACTCAAGGGCCCAGTCTAGCACTATGGGTAAACATTTAGTATCTTGTTCACACATTGATATGGATGGACGCGTGAGACCGTCTACATCAGGTGGAATAATATAAATAGTTTGGTCATTTGGCAAGTGCCTATAACCAAGCAAGTGATGGCCGGTTTCAAACAGGAGTCGTGTCAAAAAAACTCTGGTACGGTGCAATGTATGGAACTAAATTCACAAGGCTTAGATGAAAGTTCAGCCGCATAGAGATCAAAAAACAATCTGTATAATGTATGCAGATGCTCAACAACCCCCATGGATGGCTAAGCGTAGAACTGTATAAGAGGATTTGACAATCGGCTTGTCAGGCCATCTTAGTCTGGAGTCTCAAGAACACCGAAGCAATGCAAAGCCAGGTTCAATGACCTCGGATGGAGTTTGTAGCGATGGAGGCAGGGACGTCTATAGTACCTGAGGTATGTGCTGTATGCACAATATGTCCCACGTGCTTGTCTAACAAGGACTTCTATGGGCATTCACTTACCAAATAGGAAGCAGCATTTGGCCAAATGGTCCCTGCATGCCGTGATGTGGATGTGATGCGCTGGCCGTTTCCCCGCCGACTCCATTCCTGTCTTCCAGCTCTGGGTGACGAGCTCTCCATCACATTGCCACAGCCCTGCCATGTCTCCTTTTGTAATATCGCCATGGCATTCATTACGCCTGACGACATTGTGCAGAACGCACCATTCCACAGAGGAACGACTATTGTAGTGCCCCCCCTCGCCCGATTTGAAAGGCATTTGCGTGTAGCCAAATGTTCTCTCTATTACACCTTGGGGTGTTGACAGCATCGATTGATCGAATGCGTAGCGTCTCTGAGGAGGACGGTGTACAGTATGGCGTGATGAGGCAGGTCTTGGATATTTACTGTCTCCTATCAGCCAACCGTTCAGCGCTGGAAGACAGGAAGTGAACAATTCTGGAATGTAAAATAATCCCGTGCAGGGTCATCGCACACAGTAGACATGAGTGATGTGTGCTCCGCCGTTGCAAACGGACGGTAATGTTTGCGCTAAAGGAACCCCTGCGTTCGACACAGATGGCATAGTGCTCTACGAGTGAATGTGCTCGGTTGACCTTTTCAAAGTGTGGTTTCTTCAATTTCCGCATTAAATCGCTGTCGAGGGGTCATTTGACACCTCCGGACACGCCCGTCATTTGCGCCGCCCGCTCTATGGTGAACCTTTTATAATCGCACCTGAAATGTCAACTGATATGTCATGATAAATATCAAATATCCGGAGTGTTCCCCTTATAGACGTTTGCGTGACCAAATCGGCAGCATGGTCGATTCCCTTGAGGGATATATGAACAGACGAGTAAACACACACACTCTTATACAGTGATATGAACATGCAAATACTGAACATATATAAACAGACACATAGGAGTTTGACCTTGCACATCTTAGGAGAGACACACAACCAGGAACAGGGTAAGCCCACGGAAGGGCATTTATGAACAAAAAAGCTTCAAAAACAGGGTTAACTAAAAGTTCTTCCTCAAACGAGTGGTTTCTTCTGCTCACCGGGGGTCTGGGACAGCTCTAGGCCTGGTAACAGAGAACAAAACAGGACAGAGTTCAAACTTGACCTCCAAGTCTTGTGCTGGATAACAGTTATACTGTGCTGCTCCCCAAACAAACCTCCAAGGCGTAGCTGAGCTCCTAGTCAGCGGAGCGGGGGAGCTGGTAATGTCCTGTCAGAGCTGGCTCGGAGCACTGCCTGCAGTGCTGCTCTGCTATCTGCTGTGTCATGGCTCTCGGGTCGCCACGAAACGTCATCACACAGGATGTGCACACACACACACACACACACACACAGGATATATGACCACACACATACTCCCCCTCTATCACTTTCATTTCAAGGTTGTCTAAAGAGCTGACCCGCCATCTCCCAGCTGTCTTGATAGACCGGCGGTCGTTTTTTGTTAATAAATATTATTTTCTTTGATATACCTCGATGTCTGGCCATATGATTTAGACCCGCCACTGAAACCGGAATTAATGATCTCCATAGCCTCTGACCTTGGCCTGATATATCGTCCTCTCTGCATCGCGGAGACGATCTGTCCTGTGGGCTGCTTCGTTCCTTCGAGACATCTATTGTGGGGGTGTGTGTGTGACTCGCTGTGACATCCTTCACAGGTCCTACTCTCCTGCTGACGAGTGACATCATCAAACAGCGCCTCGGAGCAGCCGCGCTGGACAGGTAGCTAGGCAACAGCAGGAGCAGGAGAAGTGACGACCTCGCCTCCGCTGACCTCCTCGGAAGCGATGACGTGTCTGGCGACGCCTTCCTTTTAACTTGTTCTCCGTGTCGCCTGTCCTCACCCTCCCCTCTCTCTCCTCCCTCCCTTCACACCCTTCTGTTGTTCCCTCCCTCGCTTTTTCCTCCGACTCTCTCTTGTCTCCTTGTCTGTCTCTCTCTGTCTTGTCTTCCTCTTCTTCTTTTTTTTATCAATCTCTCTCATCCTCCCACCCTCCCTTCCTCAAGTGTTCATGAGTACCGCCTGTCCAGTTGGCTTGGCCAGCAGGAGGACATCCACCGCATCGTGCTCTACCAGACCGACTCCACCCTCACCCCCTGGACGCAGCGCTGCATCCGCCAGGCCGACAGCATCATCATCGTGGGCCTGGGCGAGCAGGACCCGGCCGTGGGCGAGGTGAGGAGGGAGGGGGAGGAGTGTGGAGGTTTGGAAGGAGGAAAGATGGAAGGGGGAGGAGAATTGATGGGGGCGGGAGGGGGAGGGGGTGTGAGGAGCTGGAGGAGGGATAGGGAGCATTGATGGAAAGAGAAAAAGATGAGTTTGTGTGTGACTCTTATAAAACAGAATGTGGGAGGGCCACTTTACTGGGCCTTTGCAAAAAAGACTGCTACCCCAAATGCTCAGAGGATCTCTGAATGATTGCACACGCCTCTGCCTCACACGACAGCCTCTGCCTCACACGTCAGCCTCTGCCTTACACGACAGCCTCTGCCTCACACCACAGCCTCTGCCTCACACCACAGCCTCTGCCTCACACGACAGTCTCTGCCTCACATGTCAGCCTCTGCCTCACACCACAGCCTCTGCCTCACACCACAGCCTCTGCCTCACATGGCAGCAGTAAACAGCCCAGGTCATTCAAAGGAGAGGTTGGTGTGTTAGCGCGGCGGAGGAGGACCAAGGTGTTCGACGTGTGATAAGAGTCAGTCTGGATCATTAGGTGCTGCTCTGTGCTTGAACGAGCTTAACGGCTAAGAACGGCCTTTAAACTCGAGTAGGGCGGAAAAGCGGGTAAGAGAACGATAAAGAAGCAATCGGAAGAAGGAAAAAAAAAGCCTCATCCAAAGACGGTCCTGTTGAGATGGATCCATCTCTGTTAAAGCACGGCATGAGCGGCGATGAGATCCTTCCGTCTTATCTCTCGCTCTCGCTCCTTCTATCCCTCTCTCTCTCTCTCTCTCTCTCTCTCTCTCTCTCGACCCCTTTTCTTCCCCTACCTACTGAGACACTGCAGGCCTCCCGTAAACCACCCACATTCGAACGCCGTCAGAAACCTCAGCAGAGGGTTAGCCCCTTTACTACCGCGACCTTGCTAACCCCCCTCTTGCCCCCCCCCCAGCTGGAGCGCATGCTGGAGGGCAGCGCGGTGCGGGCTCAGAAGCAGCTGGTGCTGCTGCACAGGGAGGACGGCCCGCCGCCCAAGGACACGGTGGAGTGGCTCAACATGAGGAGCTGGATCTCCAGACACCTCCACCTGTCCTGCCCACGCAGGGTCTTCTCCAAGAGGAGCCTGCCCAAGCTGGTACACACACACACACACACACACACCACGCGTTTCATATCCAGCCCCGCATAAGGCGGGTCGGGGGTGTTTCCCAACTGCTGGAGCGCACTTTATTTATTTATTATTTCTTTTTGATATACCCCTTCCTCACCTTCTACCTCCTTTTCTGTCTCTCCCATTTGTTCTTCCTCTCCACTACTCCCCCCCCCCTTCCAGATAGAGATGTACCAGCGGGTGTTCCAGAAGGAGGCGGACCGCCACTCCGACTTCTCCCGCCTGGCCCGCGTTCTCACCGGCAACGCCATCGCCCTCATCCTCGGAGGGGGAGGGGCCAGGTAGCCTCTCACCTTTGATCCCCATAACCTCTGACACCCCCGCAGGGTCATCGTCACCCAATAGCCAATAGGGCTCCGACATTCGGTTCCCCTCCAAGACTCCGAAATACCTCCTGCCTTCCTATCTCGAGGGTCTGATATTCAGATAATGCGCAAGTGTAAGGAACGGACTTAGAAGTATTTGTATGTCGGAGGGAAGATGGAAGGTTGTACTTTGATGGATAAGATGTTTCAGTACTCCAAATGCGGTAGTCAAAATGAGGTTTGTCCCAATGCATGTTCTAAACTCTCGTTGCCACGCGCGCGCAGAAGCCTCACTTCACCTTTCCGCCTTCTCCTTTCCTCATTTTGTTCTTCTCATTTGTCTCTTCTCCCTTTCTGTCCATCCTGTGCGTGTTTGTGTCTGTGTGTCCAAGATGGCCGAAGGTTGGTTCCTCCCGTCTCTTCCTCCTCCACTCCCTTCCACTCTAACTCTGGCCATGCTTTATCTGTTGTGTGTCTCCCTGTGCTTAATGTCGCATCCCCGTGTCTGTCCTAAAACAGAACTGTGTCGTGGTGTTTTGTCTTTTCAAACTGTGGTTTGCTGTTGTGAAATTAGGAAACACACACATACACACGTATGCCTTACAGTAGGGTTCACATTATTGCGTTTGTTTTTTAACGATCTGTCTGCAGAGGATGGGCTGGCCCAAAAACGATTGCTCTACATGCTGATAGGCTATTGTGCAGCTGTGTTTTGATTGGTCATACGCATCCGTATAGCCCCAAAAACTGAGCTTTTTCTCAACTCTTACATCCGTATTACAGACGGGTAAAACCCGCCCGGGGCTATTTGGAAAACGAAGCATCCAAACAGTCAATACAGTCGACCGCGTTTAAAAGTTAATGCACAGTCCGTGAAAATGCCCAATAATGTGAACCAGGCATTCCAGTTCAAACCACGTGCTTTGAGAGCAGGGATGTGGATGCTCGGTTGCGAGTCCTGAACTCCATCACCATCACATTCCTCCACCTCGAAGGACAGAGATGCTGGTGTCATCCCTTGTGTTTGTGTGGTGACGTGTCACTGGAGACACTGAAGTGATGGATAGGATCTCATATTGTCTTCTTTTGCTTTCTTTTCCTCTGTATCTCTCTCTCTCTCTCTGTCTCTCTTCTCTCTCTCTCTCTCTCTCTCTCTCTCTCTCCTACTCTCTCTCTCTCTCTACTGTCTCTGTCTCTCTGTCTCTCTCTCTCTCTCTCTCTCCTTCGCTCTCTCTCTCTCTCTCTCTATCATACTCTCTCGTCTCTGTCTCTGCTCTCTCTCTCTCTCTCGATCTCTCCTTCGCTCTCTCTCTCTCTCTCTCTCTCTCTCTCTCTCTCCCTCCCTCCTACTCTCTCTCCCTCCTTCACTTGTCCCTAACCCGTCCCCCCCTCTAACTGCCCCCCCTGTCGTGTCTCCTCACAGGGGCTGCTCTCAGGTGGGCATCCTGCGCGCCCTCAGCGAGGCGGGCATCCCCGTGGACCTGGTGGGGGGCACGTCCATCGGCTCCCTGATGGGGGCGCTGTACGCCGAGGACCGGAGTCACAGCCGCATGAGGATGAGGGCCAGAGAGTGGGCCATGGTGAGACCCCTGCACCTCACCTGTGTGTCCTGGAGGATGTGTGTGTCCTCTTGGAAGAGGTGTGTGTGTGTGTGTGTTCTGCAGGAGATGGTGTGTGTGTCATGTGGGAGATGATGTGTGTGTGTGTTTGTTTGTGTGTGTGTGTATGTATTCTTTAGGCGTGTGTGTACTGTAGAAAGTGACGTGTGTGTCCTGTAGGAGATGACGTCCGTGTTTAAGAAGGTTCTGGACCTGACCTACCCCATCACCTCCATGTTCTCTGGCGCTGCCTTCAACTCCAGCATCGCCAACGTCTTCAAGGGCAAGCAGATCGAGGTGAGACACGCTCACAGCAGGCTGACAGGCCTCAGACTGACTCCCCAATCAGAGAGAGCGCTTATTACTGTGCATGTTCAGCCATTTAGCCTTGTTATTGCATCGCATACTTAAGAAACAAACATGTTCCAATTGACGTGATTATTTGCTGTGCTGAATACAGAGAGTCTGTGTCATTGATGTTGGTCCATGTGTGTCCAGGACCTGTGGATCCCTTACTTCAACATCACCACGGACATCACTGCGTCTTCCATGAGGGTGCACACTGATGGTACACACTGGCTCTCTCTCTATGTACAGTCAGCTCCAGAATGATTGGCACCCCCTGGTAAAGATGGGTAGAAAGTTAATCAAGTCAAAGTAAATAGGTCACCTTTTGGTAAATTAGCTTAATGTCACACTGGGAAAAATTAGAACCATCCAACCTTATAAATTGGGTAATTTCATTCACAGAAAATAGTTCTGTCATCGATTATTCTGGAGTTGAATGTACATGTATATCTCTTTCTCGGTCTGAATCCTCACTCCTTGTTTTCACATACAGCTTTTTCTCTCTATCACTCTCTTTTTTGTGCTCTGTTAATCTCTGTAATCCCCAAGGGTCTCTGTGGAGGTATGTGCGGGCCAGCATGTCCTTGTCGGGGTACCTCCCCCCCCTCTGCGACCCCAAAGATGGACACCTGCTCATGGACGGGGGCTACATCAACAACCTGCCAGGTCTGACACACCACACACACACACAGTGCCCTAACCCTACCCCAAAGGACTACTTTGTGTCACTCACTCACACTAAGCTCCTCCTCCGTCCTCTAGCCGATGTGGCCCGCTCCATGGGGGCCAAGGTGGTGATCGCCATCGACGTGGGCAGCCAGGACGAGACCAACCTCACCAACTACGGCGACTCGCTGTCTGGCTGGTGGCTGCTATGGAAACGCCTCAACCCCCTGGCAGAGAAAGTGAAGGTGAGGACTGAGGAGGGAGGAAAGGGATCGGAAGAAGCACTTCTGTAGACTGTGGCTGAACACACAGGATACGGTTCGAATGGAACCTAAGAATAACGTCTTAGAAGTACTTTGTGTTTGGTGCATGTGGCCTTCTAATGAGACTCCGCTGACCCAGGTGTCATCGCCCCCTCTCAGGGTTAGCTGCTGTGACCTCTCTCTCCAGGTGTCATCGCCCCCTCTCAGGGTTAGCTGCTGTGACCCTCCCCTCCTCCTCCAGGTGTCATCGCCCCCTCTCAGGGTTAGCTGCTGTGACCTCTCCCCTCCTCATCCTCCAGGTGTCCATCGCCCCCCTCTCAGGGTTAGCTGCTGTGACCTCTCCCCTCCAGGTGTCATCACCCCCTCTCAGGGCTAGCTGCTGTGACCTCTCCCCCCCCCTCCTCCTCCAGGTGTTGAACATGGCTGAGATCCAGACGCGGCTGGCCTACGTGTGCTGCGTCCGCCAGCTGGAGGTGGTGAAGAGCAGCGACTACTGCGAGTACATCCGGCCGCCCATCGACCGCTACCGCACGCTGGAGTTTGCCAAGTTTGACGAGATCGCGGTGAGTCTGTGACGGATGTCTGACGCTGCTGCCCGACTCGGCAGAGTTACCTCCCTCCGTCGTCATCTGACCTTTTTATGTTGATTTGTTATTATTTATTTTTGATTTATTTTACTCCTTCCTCACCTTCTACCTCCTTATCTGTCTCTCCATTTGTTCTTCCTCTCCACAACTCGTCCCGAGCATGTTTGACCTTTTGTGTGCGTGTTTGTCTGTGTGCATGGGTATTTGTGTGTGTGTGTGTGTGGTGGTGCGGGTGTGTGTGTGTCCTGCAGGAGGTGGGCCACCAGCACGGGAAGACGGTGTTTGACGTGTGGAAACGGAGTGGAGTGGTGGAGAAGATGCTGAAAGACAGACACCAGGAGGAGTTCCACCACACGCAGAGCAACAATGTAGGGAGGGAGGAGGACATGGAACGGGACTCTTGCCAGTGATCCATGGAGGCCATTCCATACCGAGCCCTGAGTTTCTGTGGTTGTGTAATGTACACTGAATGTCCCCCCCCTTGTCCTGCAGGTGGTGACTTGTCCCAACGCCTCCTTCACGGACCTGGCGGAGATCGTGTCGCGCATCGAGCAGGTCAAACCTGCCCTGGTGGACGGTGAGACACAGCAACATAGCCGACCTCTCCTCTCCTTGTGGTTCAGTCACCGGTCTGGCCCCAGCTGAGCCCCAGGGTGCCTTTGCAACTGGAACAGTTGAAGGCAGCATGAGGCTGCCTGTAGCCTCATTCGCTTGCTAGCTGCTAGCCGTTAGCTGTTTACCTTCCTTAAGCCAACACAGCTGGAGAGGAGGAACGCTTAGGGATTATTGACTCTGCCTTACTGCTCTTCTCCTCTTCGGAGCGCTTTCCCTCTAGTCTCTTTCTTTGTCCATTTTCTTTCTCTGTAGTCTCTCTCTTTCCCCATCCCTCTTTCCCGCATTGGAGATATTCTGCCCCTCCTCCTCCCCCAGCTGGAGATAAATTATCATTTTTTTCATCTCGTCTTTACTGCTCTGGGCTCTTCCGTGCGAGCATTTTCTTCTTCTATTGTTTGGATTTACTGAGACACCACGCTTTACGCTGTCAGGTTCCATTAGTGTGACTATCAGTTCGAGAGCACAGGAAGTGGTTTTGGTAAATGATGATTAATATGCTACTGTGACCTTAGTGGCGTTTCGATATGGTTCCTATAACTCAGACTCTCTCTCTCTCCTCCACTGTCTGTCTTGCGCTTCTCTCTCTCTCTCTCTCTCTCTCTCTCTCTCTCTACCGCCCTCACTCCATTCCTCACTCCGTGTGTTTACAACGCATGCCCCCCTCCTCCATCACTCTTTCAACACACCCACTCCCTCTCTCCCCCCACCCCCTCACTCATCTTTCTCTCATCTCACTCTCCCTCGTTCTCTCGCCCCAGAAGAGTCAGACTACCACACTGACTACGAGGACGAGGCGATGGAGAGCGCCTACTCGGACCTGGAGGTGTCCACTCACTTCGGGGGGCACACCACGGGGGAGGAGACCGCTGACACGGTGCGGACACGCCCACACACACGGCCGCCGGCCCCCACTCACACTCTCTCTCCTTCCTCTGTACTGTCTCCGTTCCATGACTCACCCGCTCCCGTCCTCTCCCTCAGGACGAGGACCTGGAGAGCCGCAGGGGGCACCACCCTCCCCCCGTGGTGACCGACAGGGGTCCCTCTTCCTCCCCCGCGTCCCCCCACCCTCAGCCCCTCCCTCCGAGCCAGGAGGCTCCGTGACGACGGAGCAGACGGCAGAGCCGCGGCCGCGGGGCATCGGGAAGCAGAGTTGCAGCGGCGTCCACCAGAACAATACAAGCCTCCAGCAAGCCAATAGCACTCCCAGAACACGGACAGTGCCTTTTACGAAACGCCCCACAAAAACAGCGTCCCTGCACACATCCTTAGTTCTTTAGATCTGCCTTTTGCTGCGTATTTTCAGAGTATTTTGTTAGGCAGAAGCTGGTTCCGACAATCAGGTGGGTTCTTAATTTTTGGAGTCTGATTCACACTCTTTCAATGTGAGATGTCTTCATTGAGATGGGAGACTTTAAGGGGTTTAAGGGCTGATGCTGCCTCTCACACACACACACACACACACACACACACACTGGCGTGAAACCATCCGTGTACGTTAACTTGGCACGCTAGACCCTGATGAAATAAGGAGAATGGAGGAACCGTTCCACTGTCTGGTCACGGCCGTCGGCATGGAGACATGGTTTAGACATGCCCAGTGTGCCGACGACACGGAGGATCGCGACAACAAAGTAACATGAAAGCCCCGCTGGGTTTCCGCTCGGTACCCTGCGGACTCTATCAGACGTAAAGCGATGAGACACAGCCGGCAGTGGCAGGAACACACACTACCCTCCAAACCGGCTTGCACCGTTGTCTTGCGCCAAACGTATTATTCACTCGTATTATAACTTGCTGGACAATCTTTTCCAGCTTGATGCTAATAGGTGATTTGACTAATATACGTGTTCGACTTTTTCTATTTGTGGCATTTGCCGTGTAGGCTTTCTTACGACCACTATGAAGCCAACCCATGTCATTCTTATAATTCCTTTTTCTTGTCTAATTGTGTGCATCATGCATTTTTGTACACTATCCCACCAGCGGTGTCCAGCACAGTTAATATGCTATCACGACGAGCCTTAACCGGTACACGACAGTGGATGAGCATGAGATCAATATAGCTAGATTATTGTAAAAGGATAGGGAAAAAGGCTTGCGTTAATGAAACCATTCTCCAATAGGTATTGCGTGTGGCGTATGAATTTTCCCGTTGATTAAATTGATGGATCGATCGTTGATTGATTGCGCGATTTCGGCCAATGTTTGGGTCTGACTCATTGTTTTGTGCGGTGTCCAACGCGCAGGGCCGAGTGGATTGGCGCCCCAAGATGGACGATCCTCGAGAGTGTTGCTCATTACGGAAATGGAAAGTGATTTTATGTAACGAATGCAAAACTATGATGAGTGTTCTCAAAGCCTTACGTGACTGACTGTGAGAAAACTTTTACAGTCCACATCTAACACCCGGCTGTAGTGCCTTGAACAAATACTGCTGTTCGGTCACACTTCCGGCGTCACCTGTTTGCCAATTATCTTGTAATTATGTACTTTTGCGTCCATATGTACAGTCTTGTTAGATTTGTCATGTTTTTGATAACCTCAGTGTTAAACTAATAAACTAACTAATAAGCCACTTTAAGTGATATTCATGTTTCAGCTATTTTCTTTCTACAACTCGGTCCCCATACAATAGGCCTATGCTTGGTTAAGGTCTGCTATTGAGGCTTCTTGGAGGATGAAATTGAGCAGAACTACATTGGTTTAGGTAGTGGTGGGGGATGGTAGTCTTTTTCTCCAATAGGGGGAGACATTGTGCAACATGGTGTTAGAGAGACCCCAGAGCTATGAAGGAGGTGTGGACTTAAAATCCTGTGGGGAGAGTGTAGATATGAACCAGGTTGGTGTGTTTTGAGGACAAACACTGTGTGTGTGTTGTTTAACAAACATAATACACGCTGGATACGGGCCACCTGTTCTTAGTGAGGTTTTTTCCCACACCCCTGGGGCGGTGGACCCTTCGTCAGCTAATTAATGAATGAGCATCAAGGGGAGAAAATGGGTCAACTGAAGGGTTACTAGAAGGAGAAAAAAAAGAAGGGGAAGAGAGAGGGAGAAAAGAGTCTGCTGTAGACGGAATCAATATGTCTTGCGCACGAGAGAGGGAGAGGTCGTTCGGAGGGTGGGCTGCATAAGGGATGGTCAGGAGATTGATCATCGAGATAAAACGGCGTAAAGGAAGAGATCACAGCGAAGAGCCGTGTCGTAGAGTTAGGTGTGTGTGTTCATATGGGGACGGGGGAGTGTGAGTAAGGAGTGTAAGGCTGACAAACCTTGACAGCAAGTAAATGGGCCAGACGGACGCCGTCTGATGGATACATGAACAGAGAAAAGGGACGAGGAGAGAGGGTCAGACACAGACATATATACATGTCTATGGGGTCAGACACAAATCGCTGGGGTAGGTGATTTATTGAAGGGCATGTTTAACAGACCCCCTAGGAAGTCTTATGAAAACCTTCCTCCCTTGCTGTGCTGTTCGTTTTTCATATTCTCTCGCTCCCTCTTCTTTCTCCCTAACGTACGCCTCTTGTGGAGAGAGCTGACTTAAACAGGTAAGTGGGTCACACTTGCCTCAGGTGTTTAAACACCTCTCTGACGCACAAGGACGGATATAGAACCGAACATCATAACATTTGTCCGCGCACAAACATGCATGTTTTAGCTCATCAAAAGACACTAATGGAATGTTGTCAAGATGTTGTATTAACATGCTTGTTGCATAGTAGATTGCTACCCAGAGTGCACTGCACTCCCATAGTTCTCTCTCATATCTCCATAAGCCCAGTACCTCACCCAGACTTCCACTGTGTTCCAGATGCACCACTGGAAAACCTGATCAAACTAGCATTTCGTTTTGTCTTTCTATAAGAGGTCAATTTCTAATGTGAATTCAGATCAATTACAGAGGGTACCATTTCTGGGGAAATGGTGGGGCGTGCTTGCGTCGGTTGCAGTTGGGTCTGTTTTTAAACAGTTTTTAAACAGTTTTTGTTCTATATTTCACTCATTATCTATTGTGTCACTCAATGCTAGGGGCTTGAGAAATAATGTAAGGCGCAAACGTTATTTCTATTTGCCAAACAGCTTAAAACAGACTAAAACAGTTTTTTTGAAGAGTCTCATTCAGTTGCTGCAGACGTCAACCTCTGCAGATCTCAGTGGGGTCATAATGTGTGTCTCTCTCCTGGTTCTGAACGCTCTGCTGGAGTTATTACTCTGAAGAAGAACTTCAGTGGAAGTATATCGCAATTTTCTTTGTTATCAACTGTAACAACATTATTATTATTATTTCCAACATGTATGGTTACAATTCCAAACTAGAAAATGATCACTGACTGGAATCTTTAGAAAAGCGTCTTCTCCACTGGCTAGCCACGTTCCCGAATGCTTTACTTATTGTAGGAGGGGATTTTAATATTTCTCTGAATGATTTAATTGATAGATGGCCTCAGGGATTTGGAGAGTAAAGTGTCCTTCTGACAAGTCTTTCACATGGAGTAATAAGACTTTCTCCAGACACATCGATGTTTGGCTGGTGTCTAGATGTCTTGATAAACAGGGTACATCCTGGCCACTCCCCTGACTGATCATAGAGCTATTTATATTGACAGTAAACTTTTTGTCTCTGACAATAGCCTTTGCAGAGCATCCCACTGGAAGCTTAATAACCCTATATTAAAACATGAGGTGGTCAAGATGGAGATACACAATTGAATTACACATTTTGGAACAAAGCTATAAGTGACAATTCATACAGTAATAACTGGAAGCTTTGCAAATATGAGGTTGGAAAATATTTACGAAAATATGGGAGTAGTCTTGCCAAAACAAGGAGAGCTGAAGAAGAAAGTGTAATTACACAGGTCACCTCTCTTGTTCAAAAGCCTGTTGAAAGTCTCTCAGAGGAGGACAGATTTGATCTATGTGAGCTACAAAATAAGTTGGATGATAAACAGGAAGCAGAGGGAACCTTTGTCAGATCGAGGAAGAAGTGGATAGAGGAGGGTGAACACAATTCATTTTATTTGTATTCAACAATTGAATATTAATGATCACAGGTGATTCTAAATTAATCTCTAACTTTAGTTGCCACTTCTACAGGAATGTATATAACTCTTAAGTATTGCGAGGTTTCCTCAACACTTTTTTGACTCTGGGGGATGTGAAATCTCTTGGGGAGGCTGAGAAGGAACAGTGTGATGGCTTATTATGGTTGAAGAAATCATTTATTCTATTGAACATCTTAAAATATTAAGTCTTCTGGGACTGGTGGTACATCTGCTGAGTTTAACTACAAATCTTTTCTCAACAATTGGTCACTTTTCTGTTGGTGGTCTTTTCTGAAAGCATCGCGAATAATTCTCTCCCTACCAGTTTGACTCAAGGTCAAACTTGTTGTTAGTTGTTAGAATAGCTATAAGCTTATTCTAACAACGTTGTCACCGACGGTATCTCAGATGGAGTCGTGATTCAAACTGTAAAAACAGATTTAAAAACGTAAATAAGCTTGACATTTATTTAGGGGAAAATGGCTCATTTAAAAAAAGTTTACTGGAAGCGATCATTGTCAGTAACAATGCAACATGCAACGATTTGGTCACAGTCTAGAGCCCTGCATGGAGAAGCTGACCCAGTAGGCTACATTGTACTACGAGCTAGCTAACTACTAGACTACTGCTGTGTGGGAATCGTAGTAGCTAACCAGTCGAAGGGCGTACAAAAATATATTTGATACGTTCTCTGTCAAATTGCCCAGGCCGTATCAGCCTGGGCAAAAGCAGATTTGGTTCTAAAATACAGTATACACCGAAAAATGGATTTGTGGATTGCCAGTTGATAGCAACAATGAGCAATAGCAGCATTTCTACTTCACACTGTCGTGGGAGATCAGTAGGTCTATAATGGTGGCAGATTATTTTTAGAGATCTCAAAGCGCTCATCTGCGGCACCTTCGTCCTTGGGTCCTGAAAAGGACAACCTTCAAAAGGACAACTTTGCACAGTGCCCAGTTCTCAAGATAATTGTTGGACACTCGTTGCCCTAAAAGCCCACTATAGAACCACACAGACACACACATATTCCTTGCATAACAGTATTGACGCTCCTTAGTGTAAAAAGGTAGTGTTCATTATTTTAGTATTCAGTAGTTCATTTCCTTATTCAATCAGTCTACATATTCTGAGTGTGATTAGTTCTGTCTGGCCTATGTCACAGACCAACTCATTTCCTGGGAGTTGAGACAGACAGAAATCAATATCCTAACTAGGTTTGTTTCGACCCAAACTGTCTTTGTGTTGTTCTTTCTGTGTGCGTGGATGCACGTATGTGTGCTTCTGTGCGTGTCTTCACAACCGGGTGTTGGAAAGCTTTCCTATCCCCCGACTCAGAAACGTCCTCTGAGGGATTATGGAAGGCAGCGTTGTGAACACCAAACTGATGCAACTGCGATGGCCCTAGCGGTAAGACTTCGCCTTTGGCCCGTGCTATTTTCAGTCTCTCAGGAAAACTCACTCATCACCTGCTGGCACCTTGACTCCCCCCCCCCACCGCCACCCCCTCCACTTCCACTACCTTTCCAACATCACTCGTCTGCCAATCGACACGCAGCCAGCTTCTCGGCGTCTCTGCCCTGGAGAGAGAGAGAGAGAGAGAGAGAGAGAGGGAGAAAAAAGAAAAAAAGAAGAGAAAACATGACACCATTGTTTTCCCCCAATCACTTGACTTGATACAAGGAGTCGGTATTGTGACACAGTCTGATTGCGCTATGCCAGGGAGAAGGGCTATTATTGATGTCTAGAGGTTTCTCGTTCAGAGCAGAATCCACCAATCTTTGTCCGCAGGCTCCGTAGATGTTCTTGTCGCGAGCTGTCTCTCCGTGACATGAATATCTATTCCTCTCTATTGTTCTACAGAGCCAGTAGATAAACACTTTCTGGATCAGATTAGGGTGAATGGACCAACTATGTTTAATGTACCTTTCTGAGTCTTGACCGAAGACCCTGCCGAAAACCCAATCGATTTGTGACCAGCTTTTACAATTTGTCAGCAGCTTTGGCTCTGTGAGATGAGTCAATTCGGGTAGTGCACAATGGCCTTAATCTCAGTTGTTGTGGTTTGCCGTTCCGTCTGGGTGAGGGTGTGAAGGCGGAGACATGTCTGGGTTGAAGCTTTTCCTCAGGTTGAAATCAGGCCAAGCTGATATGGAGGGAAGTTGTGTTTTTTGATCCTTATCAGCTCCCATCTACACGCTGCTCATCCCTCCCAGCGGTCTCTAATCCTCATCTAATCAAGCATATCGCGCACGCACACACACACGCCAACACGCACACACACACGCCAACACGCACACGGACACGCATGCTCTCCAGTCTGTCTTTGTCTCTCTCACAATCTCACATTTTCACATTCTCCCTTTCTCTCCCTTTCTCTCCCTTTCTCTCCTCTCTCTCTCTCTCTCTCTCTCTCTCTCTCTCACTATCCCTTTTTCTCTGTCTCACACTCTCTCTCTTTCTCACAATCCCTTCCTCTGTCTCTCACTCCCTCACTATCCCTTTTCTATCTGTCTAATTATCTCTCTCCCTTTATTTCAATCGCACACCTCTAACCCTGCCCTTATCTCTGATGTCCCTAGTGGCCTGTTTCAGGTCAGGAGGTGGGCTCTCTGTGGATGGTGACTCACTACCCATCTCCTACGACAACGGGAGGCTGTAATTACACTTTGGTTGCCCCAGGAGACCTGCTGATATTGTGAACAGGTCCCATCCTTCAGACAGCAGCACCGGGTTGGGCTGGGGGGGGCTACCTGTGCCAACGCTGTGTGACCGACGCGGTCGTTATCCTATCGTTAGTCGGAAACATCGGGGGGGGTGGCATCCCAGTGGGAAGTCACACCAGTGGAGCCACATGGGCCACACAGGGAGACGGCAGATGTTCAAACGTTTCCTGACTGCTGCTCTGTTCTGGTTTAACACACTCCAAGAATCTGACCTATCTGATAATCCAAACTTCTGGAGGAACAAAGGAAAAACGGTAGGCAATGTCACCTGCTGTGTTGGCCTGTGAAAAATGATATTTTGCTATCTGTGTTAAATGTCAATTGGTCTTGAATACAAACGTACTCTCTAATCTGCCATTACTTTGCTCCCATATCTACTCCTATCCTATGTGATGATGGCCTTCCATCAATTTGATTGGAATTGAGGTTAATTCCTAGAAAAGTTATTGTTGGTCAAAAATATCCAGCACCAAATATCCATATACAGTCGTATGCAAAAGTTTGGGCACCCCTGATAATCTCCATTACTTTCATCTATAAAATGTTGGGCGTTTGGATGAGGAACGTCTTTGTCATATATATACACATACGTCATGGACAGTGATATTTTAGCCGTGAAATAAGGTTTATTTGATAAACAGAAAATATGCCATACGCATCATAAGAGAATTAGACACTTGCATAAATTTGGGCACCCCAACAGCAAAATCACATTAATATTTAGTAGAGCCTCCTTTTGCAAAAATAACAGCTTCTAGACGCTTTTTATATCCTCTGATGAGTGTCTGGATTCTGGATTGAGGTAATTTGGACCATTCTTCCTTACAATACATCTCCAGTTGAGTAAGGTTTGATGGGTGCCTAGCGTGGACAGCCCGCTTCAAGTCACCCCATAGATTTTCAATTATATTCAAGTCTGGGGACTGGGATGGCCATTCCAAAACATTGTAGTTGTTCCTCTGCATAAATGCCTTAGTGGATTTGGAGCAATGTTTCGGGTCGTTGTCCTGCTGGAACACCCAACTGCGCCGTAACTTCAGCTTTGTTACAGATTCTTGAACATTATTGTCCAGAATTTGCTGGTACTGAGTTGAATCCATACGACCTTCAACTTTAACTAGATTCCCAGTTCCTGCACTAGCCACACAGCCCCACAGCATGACGGACCCCCCCACCAAATTTTACTGTGGGCAGCAAGTGTTTTTCTAGGAATGCTGTGTTCTTTTGCCTCCATGCGTAACGCCTCTTGTTGTGACCGAATAACTCCATCTTTGTCTCATCAGTCCACAGTACTTTGTTCCAAAATGAGCCTGGCTTGTTCAAATGTAGTTTGGCAAACCTCAAGCGAGCCTTTTTGTGGCGCGTGTGCAGAAAAGGCTTCTTCCGCATCACTCTCCCATACAGCTGTTCTCTGTGCAATGTGCGCTGAATGGTCGAGCAATGCACAGTGACACCATCTGCAGCAAGATGACCTTGCAGCTCTTTGGAGGTGATCTGAGGGTTGTCCTTGACCATTCTGACCATTCTTCGCCTTTGCCTCTTTGTTATTTTTCCTGGCCTGCCACTTCTGGCCTTAACAAGAACTGTGCCTGTTGCCTTCCATTTCCTAATGACATTCCTCACAGTGGAAACTGATATCTGAAACCTCCGGGATAACTTTTTGTAGCCTTCCCCTAAACCATACTGCTGAACAATCTTTGTTTTTAGATCATTTGATAGCTGTTTTGATGCCCCCATTTTGCCACTGTTCAGAGGAGAATCAAAGAGAAGCAAAACTTGCAATTGGCTAACTTAAATACCCTTTCTAATGATTGAATGCACCTTTTTATGTAATTGAAGGCTTAACGAGTTAATCAGACTAACTATGTGTTGCAGTTAATCAGCATTTAGTAGGCAGAGGTATTCAAATCAAATAAATGATAAGGGTGCCCAAACTTTTGCATAGCCTTTTTTTCACATTTGATTTAATTTCACACAACTAAATACTGCTACACCAAATATCTTTGTCTGGAAAACACCCCAGCACTCAGTGTTAACTAGAAAAGTAATATTACAATATTATATTGATCTTTTTTGGTGAAGACAGGAAATTATCATGCAGCCTCAGAGGGGTGCCTAAACTTTTGCATACGACTGTAAATGAATACATATAAAATGTTTGGGCCAAAATATCCAGCACCAAATCTATAAGACAAGACTACAAGACCAACACTCTCATTATATGACTGTCTCTCTCCCTCCCTTGTTCTGTTTCTCTGTCTCTCTCAGGTCACACAAGCTATAAGATAGTTAGCCTTCCAACAGACGACAGTGCCCTCGGAGATATGATCCTCTGGGCCGACATCAGTCCCAGTTTGACCTCTGACCCGTCTGCATCAGTCCAGCACATGCTACCTGCTTCTCACGGTGATCTCCCATTGGTCATCATGGGGTCTTCCTCAGTGACCATCTCTAATACCCGTCTGTTTTCTTCCCATTACCTTGTCTCTACATCAGAATTACAGGACAAAATATCACCTGTAGCCTATATTTGGTGTCCACTGAGCCAAGATTTGCAGTAAAACTGCATTTTTCTCAAGAGAGTTTGTGAATCTATGCTCACTGTGTTTGAATGTACCTTTATTTGGGTCTTTAGTTGAAAGGAGATCTCAGCTGGTGGTCGGAGGGTCTGATGTGGAATGAAATCTATTTATTCCCCATTCCTTCCTATTTTAGTTCTTTCTTTACTCTGGCATTTCATTTCACCCCTAGGCGATCCCGGAGAAGAAGAGGAAACTGTGATCTAATGATGCAATATGGGATTTCAAATGGGAACAGATTTGAAATTCAGATTAGGAGAGAAACTGTTGTTGAGACTGAAAGACGGAAAGAGGGAGGGATGAGAGTTATGTAATGAAAAGAAGAAGTGCTTAGAAGTGAGGACAACAAAGCTGACCTCACAAAGACAAAGTGACTCAGCACAGAGCTCTTAAAATGGCTGTTTGGTTTTGGTAGACTGATGAACTGTTTGATAGTTCTATCTGTTGAGACATGTTCATCTCTGACTGGTATGGTAGCTATCATTTCAGAATAGTTTGAGACTAATTTAGCAACAGCAAATGTTTGGTGGCTAAAGAGATGATGGGATCTGTTGGGTTGTGTTGTCTCTTTTTTCTTTCTCTCTGGTCTCTCTCCATGACTCTCTGGTCTGTCTCCATGACTCTCTGGTCTGTCTCCCTGACTCTCTGGTCTCTCTCCATGACTCTCTGGTCTCTCTCCATGACTCTCTGGTCTGTCTCCCTGACTCTCTGGTCTCTCTCCATGACTCTCTGGTCTCTCTCCATGACTCTCTGGTCTGTCTCCCTGACTCTCTGGTCTCTCTCCATGACTCTCTGGTCTCTCTCCATGACTCTCTGGTCTCTCTCCATGACTCTCTGGTCTCTCTCCATGACTCTCTGGTCTGTCTCCATGACTCTCTGGTCTGTCTCCCTGACTCTCTGGTCTCTCTCCATGACTCTCTGGTCTCTCTCCATGACTCTCTGGTCTGTCTCCCTGACTCTCTGGTCTCTCTCCATGACTCTCTGGTCTCTCTCCATGACTCTCTGGTCTCTCTCCATGACTCTCTGGTCTCTCTCCATGACTCTCTGGTCTCTCTCCATGACTCTCTGGTCTGTCTCCATGACTCTCTGGTCTCTCTCCATGACTCTCTGGTCTCTCTCCATGACTCTCTGGTCTCTCTCCATTACTCTCTGGTCTCTCTCCATGACTCTCTGGTCTCTCTCCATGACTCTCTGGTCTGTCTCCATGACTCTCTGGTCTCTCTCCATGACTCTCTGGTCTGTCTCCATGACTCTCTGGTCTGTCTCCATGACTCTCTGGGGTGTCTCCATGACTCTCTGGTCTCTCTCCATGTCAGGGTAAGAGGTGGGGTTGGACCCAAATGCAGGGGAGTCAGCAGGCATGGTCAAACAAAAGGGGTTTAATACTTGAAAACTGGAAACAGACAGGATAACACGCAGGGACAAACGGTAATGCTAAGACAAAGACTTGACACAAAACAGGAACCTAAATACACAGAAACAAACAAGACACAGGTGGACACAATGAAACTAACGAGAACTCAACGAGACACAGGTGAAGACAATAAGACAGGGAAACACTAGAGCAGGCAAAACCAAAAACAGGGGGGCACGGCTGTGGCCGTGACAGTACCCCCCTATCAAGGGCCGTCTCAGGACAGTCTCTTTTTTAATAATAATAATAATAATAATGCATTTTATATATATAGCGCTTTTTAAGACACTCAAAGTGGCTTTACAGAGTCAAGTATTCATTCAGACCCAGTCATACCGGTGGTGCAGAAGCGAGGCTGCCATTCAGCGCCATACGGCCCCTCTGACCACCAACATTCATACGCATTCATACGCATGTCTTTATGATGGTGGGGGAAACCGGAGTACCCGGAGGAAACCCACGCAGGCACGGGGAGAACATGTAAACTCCACACAGAAAGGACCTGGAGCGACCGGGGTTCGAACCAGGGACCTTCTTGCTGTGAGGCGACAGTGCTAACCACTGCGCCACCGTGCTGTTTTGTCTCCTTCCTTCTGTTACTTAGCGCAGAGGTTTTCAAAGTGTGAGGCGCGCCTCCCCTGGGGGGCGCCAGAGAGTTTCAGGGGAGGCGCGGCAAAGCGTTTCAGGGGTGGCGGCAAATATATATTTTTTAATTATTAAAAAAAATATATATATATGCTTACTGGAAAATAATCATTAGGTCAGAGTGATCCTGATACCGGCAGATTGGGATGTCCAAATCCGTCCCGCCCCCTGGATCACAGATAGGAAACAGGAAATGGAGCTAACGTCACTGTGTCCAATCCCGACCGGGTTTTAGCTAAAATGCCACTTCAAATATTTATTAAAATGATCGTATCACGTTTTCAGCTGATTTAATTATGTCAAGTTATGCCTTAACTTATTACCTTTCGAGCTAAATATTGTTTTAATTTTAGAGTTAGCTTTGCCTTTACTAGAGCCGGCAAAAGGACGCTGGCGCCGGTAAGTTAGCCGTGCGCTACCCTTGTCCAAACCCGACCACACTTAAATCGTCGTAGTCAACACTCGTCGCTGCTGTTTTTCCAGGGATAATAACTTGATCCAGGGTCACCAAACTGACCATCAATGCTGTCAACATATCCGGGAACGTATTTATGTCCTTCAAAATAAGATATCTTATTAGGAAGTCATGAAATATGAAGCAAAAGTCAATCATATATTTAGAGACGTTAAACATTGAATGGGGTCAAAGATAACAGGACGGTTAGCAAAAGACAACTTGTGCAAATCTTTAAAAATGTGAACATTTATTTAAATACTAAACAGACTAACGAAAATACAACATTAATCTGGAAACATAGGCTAAGATTTACAATGATCCTCGTTATCCAGCTCCTCGTTAACCCACACACATGGTGTGATAGCATACCATGTCTGGCACCATGTGTTTATCTGCCCCCCTCCCTTCCTCCCCTCTACTACAGATCGTCAGAAATTATGGTGCATTTCCGTTGGCTAGACAAAGTAGTGCTATGCTAGCGTTGAAATAAACTCATATCCTAACCCATAGTAGCAGTACGATGACAATACTGAAACATTTTTCATCGTCGCCCATGCGTCGCCCGAGTGGTCTTTCGGCTTTCTCTCATCAAAGTAACTTTCCTATAGTATTTAGACATGTAAACGTCCATGTATGTTCATGAAATTTGACACAGAGATTGTTTGATATGCATAAAATAATACTACGTACACTTTGCTGGTGATCGCGGAAGATAATTCTGGAAAAAAGACTTGATACTGCCTGGTCGGGTTTGGACAATAGGAGCTTTCGGCGGTCGGAATTGGACACAGTGACGCTAACATTTTACCGAAAAAAGGAGAAGTTGGCATAACTATTTTCGGTGGACGATAATGGGACCCCTTACGCTAACGTTATCATTTCAAATGATGTCTTGTCAATCTGTTGAAAACAGTGTTGTGCAGACACAATAGGTTTATTTGTACGTTTTTATTTCAAGTCTCCACCTTCGATGTTTCAGTAAGTAGCAGTGGTGAAAGTAAGCCGGTAGGCTACTGGCCGGTACGCCGTACCGGTAAGAAATTCCGACACACGCACAGGCCCGTCGCGACAAGGCAAGAAAAACAAGCAATTGCTTGGGGCGCCGAGCTGGATTGGGGCCCCAAGACAACGACTGGTTAAAAATAAAATGCAATGACAAACTGTGTGAGCAAGGGTGCATCACTAAAGTAGGACGTGATCGTAAATAAATTAACAGGTTCCGCCATTGTTATTAGATCTGGACGAGCGGAGCGCTTGGACCCAGAAGAGGTTAAATATCACGTGTGACATTTAGACAGGCAAAAACAGATACAGGTGGGTTAAAGAGTGATACTAGAGTGATAAGAAGTCCTAGTGAATGCTTGATAAGTAGACTATAATACAGTAAATATACAAATAAATAAATAATAAATAATTAGGCTGTGAAATTTTCGGCGCGCGCTTGGCGCGCGCATTAAACCTGCATCATAGTACCACCAAGAAAACAAAACTACTTTCACCCCTGGTAAGTAGGCTTACTGTTGGCCATGTTGCGCTTCGCTCCGCAGCTTCACTCGTTGTAAACCAACCAATCAGCGCGCAGCTTATCTATATATTCATGAGCATACCATAGAAAGAAGAAACCCTCTTGTTTTATTCCAGGGCTATTTCACAGGGTGCATTAGGGCGCATAGAACAGCACCCGGAACATTTTCAGCCCAACCAATGTTAGATACCCTATTGGGAGACCTTAAGGAACAGTGTGAAATATGCCCAAAAAATCATTCTATGACCCCGTTAAAATGGGGGAGGCCCCGGTGACTTGATGTTCTCTCAAGGGAGGCTCACTGTCTTACACTTTGAAAACCCCTGACTTAGAGGATGGGTGTCACTGTACACTAGTTGGAACTTCTCTGGGATTGTGACGGAGATTGTCAGAAGGGGAAGGGGGGTGGAACCTAACAGTGTCAACTATAACAGCTTTGCACATCATCAGGTAATGAAAGCCGAGGAGAGATGGAGAGGGGTGAGAAAGAAAGGAAGAAAGAGACAGCGGGGGAGAAGGAAAGAAGCGAAAGAGGGAAAGAAGGATGGAAATAGAAAGGGAAAAAAAGTGCAGGAGGTGGCGAAAAATCTTTAAAAAGCAACAGAGATGACGACTGATCTAGACTTAGTTGCGGGAACAAGAGGTCTGGTGGCGCTGCTAAACGCAGCCCCCTGGTTGGCTATTTATACCGGCTGGTGCTGCCGAGTGGGAGCACGAGGTGGGAGCGTGGTCTTGGAGAAGTGCGTCACTGAGGTGCAGCCGTTTCTAAAAACAGTCGTTCTCTCTTTGTGAAGCACACAGTTTATATATACACACACATGGCCTTTTGTCATCACAAGTAAGTAGGATGAACACACACACACCAAGTTTAGACAGAACAGAACATAGACATGCAGACATGTAGGTGTATGGATTTTGATATCCAACAATAATCCCAAAACGTCATTGTTGATTAACTAAGTAAGATTTGATATGTGTTTGTTCATGCGTCTTACTGTATATCAATTAAATAATCTATTCTATTTTATTCCAATGATTTTGACTTTTCTGGTTGACACATCAGAGTTTGAACTGTGTGTAAATGTCATGGCTAACAGTGTGGATTTATGACTATAGTGTTTGTGTGGGTCAGATGGCTGAGCTGTTAGGGAATCTGCCAGTTCGATTCCCGGCCATGCCAAATGACGTTGTGTCCTTGGGCAAGGCACTTCACCCTACTTGCCTCTCAGAGAGAATGTCCCTGTAATTACCGTAAGTCACTCTGGATAAGAGCGTCTACTAAATTACTATATGTGTGTGGACCAGACAGCCTGTCACATATGCGGCCTCCC
This sequence comes from Mallotus villosus, assembly GCA_903064625.1. Classification (NCBI taxonomy): domain Eukaryota; kingdom Metazoa; phylum Chordata; class Actinopteri; order Osmeriformes; family Salangidae; genus Mallotus; species Mallotus villosus. The sequence goes on from CAEFZP010003994.1 coordinate 36,531, forward strand.
CTACCTCATTCCCTGACAGCCCGGCGACAACTCTTGAATCACTCTCTTCCCTCCTCTCTCTTCCTTCACTGTACATGCACATCTGCACTGGATGGGCTGACACCACCCCCGCCATTCTCTCTATCTGTCTGTCTCCACTCCTCCTCCTGCACATCTCTCTATTTCAGATGATTGTTATTTTCACTTCGCCGAGGTCGCCTTTGTCATCTCCCTGCCTCCGTCTGCCTGTCTTCCGTGTGCATCGTGTGTCAGTGTGGCTGCGGACCAACTGGGTCAGCATCCGAGTGACTCCCTCTCTACTTCTATAGGTCAGCAGGTCGGATCAGTATCAATGTCACGCGCAAACAAACACAGTCTGTCTATACTAGTATAGCAGCATTGGGCAGACAAGCCTTTTCAAACAGCAGGATACTCTTCAGAAAAGAACAAAATACTCCTAAAAAGATCCTGTTGTGCTTTACCTCAGGCGTGTGTATGAATATAAAGAATCTCCTTCTACACACACACACACACACACATTGAATGGAAGTGAGGGCACGTTCGGTTAAAGAAAAACAGACAGCTCTCGATAAGTAATCTGTCAGCATCTGGAAGACCAGCATTTGCCAGCGAGATAGCCGGCCAACTCCATCTGTACTGGGCATCAAGCCTTGTTCAATTTGTGGATCCAAAATCTCAGTCGCTCCTGTCTTCTGACAGAGCAAGAAAGAGCACCACGTTTAGAGAAGATCTACAAACACTGTCAACTATTCAACTTCAACTATTGTAGAAGAGCAGTTGTTCATGCAGAACAACTGGTTGGGAGTAGTGCATACTTACTGTAGTTGAGTGTGTGTTGATGACTGGAACATTGATAGGATGACCTTGTCCTTACAAGGCGTGACACTACTGTGTCACACCCATGGAACATTGCCACTGTAGGAGGGCAGAGCAGTCAGTCCCTGGCAGAGGGAGAGAGATGGCTGGAAGACGGAACACTCGGTTATAAACTTGAACCAGCCACGGGGAAAAGGTGATCGTGAACAACAGATATTTCTTGAATCCTCCCGCCCTTCCCTCCCTCCCTCCATCCCTCCCTCCCCCCCTCCCGTGACTGTTCCTCTTCCCTCCCGTTCACCTCACCGAGGATCAGGCCATTTCTCTCCAGCCAACCGACGGGCGGCACAATCCAATAAGCACAGGAGCGGGAATCCGTCACTCTGCTGCCCGTTAGGAGAGGGGAGAGGGGAGAGGAGAGGGAGGGGAGGGGGAGGAGAGAGGGAGAGGGAGAGGAGAGGGAGAGGTAGAGGGAGAGGGTAGAGGAGATTCCCTGAGCGACACGTCCATCAGTAGCGGGCGAGCAGGGCAGGAGGGACGGGAGAAAGGGAGGGAGGGGAGAGCATGCAGGAAGAGAGAATGAATGATGAGGGAACGACCGACGGAATACCGACGAGAGAAGTTCATTGAGACCGATATCGATGAGATGAAAGGACGAACCGTGAGAGAGACCATTCTGGATACCCGAATGAGCTGACCAGATAATACAGTCCCCTGTGAAAGCAACTCCCAGCCATAGAGCGAGTGTCCGAGATCTCTACGATCGCCTTGTCTGATTCGAGAGTTCCCGCACCCAGAGGTATCGACCTGCGCCACCCGACTGTTGGAGCGCCTATGGGTAGTAGAAATCTTCGACTTGGCGAACGTGCGGAGTCTCGAGACGACACTGTGTTTTGAAGTCGCGTGACCGGAGGCTAAGTTTCTCTTAGATACCCGCAACGCAGGCAAGATCCTGTGGAGCACACTGATTAGCCCTCACCCGACACCAAGACCACCGATTCGGGCGTAGACAAGAGAGGACCACTTATTAAATCACGAGAGGACGGCAGAGACGACAGGCCCAAGACCGCGAGACGACCGCGACGCCGATGATCCGATACACGGCACACGAGATGAACCCTTGCCTGTATGACGAGACGAGATGATGTGACGAGAGCCAGTCGAGATGAGATTGCAACCCAGATCCCCACGAGACTAACCCCGCAGCGAGGGCAGAACCGAGGACGAGCCAATGAGAGAACGAGAAACGAAAGATGAGATCCCCTACGGAGAGGACCCAGCGAGGTTCCAGAAGACCACATCCCGAGCTCCTGTTTCAACAGCCACCCGCAACCGATACCGGCCGAGAGATGCCACTGACAAGACAGAGGCAGAGAATATCGATGAGCAGTGAGCGGAGGACCACCGAGAGAGAGAGGACCGCACAATGGAGGCCAGACGTGGTCACAAGACTCCAGAAGAGATCCAGACACCGCAGAGAATGTGGAGAAGACGAAGAGAGAGCCCTTCAACTGCGCCCTCTACGCCATTGAGATGAGGAGAGGAGAATCGAACGATCCCATGAAGTACGGCAGACGAGTCACGCCACGTCACCGAGAGACACGAGCAGAGAGGATTGATCGAAAAGATAAACCCTGGAGCCATAGATGAGGAGCGGAACCGAGCGGAGAGTCCCCCACTTCCGCTACGTCGACACTTCTAAATGTTTCCTGGACGAGAAAGAGAGCAGTCGAGAGAAGAGAGATATAGAGGTCCCGACACGCCGGATCGAGACGGAGACCGGAGAGACGACCTACCGGAAACGAGTTTCACCCGCGCGCGAAAGAGATGCAGACGAGCGAGAGAGGATCTCCGAACTAGGCAGCAGAGCGAAAATGGAGACGGACAGAGAAGGTCCCCATGTACTCACCGAGACGATCCGTCCCGAGACACCGAGAGAGAGGAAGAGATAGAGATAGATACGAGAGAAATTGAGGACCCTGACCGACCGGGAAGACGAACGAGCAGACGCAATCTCATTCCTCTATTCCTTGCAGAGTATTTCGACAGTTGCGGACCCATGCCAGAATTTGACTTAGCGATTCTCCCGCAGCAAGGCGGAATCAAACGAGAGGAGTGTTCAACGAGAGACGAGATGAGCGCAGAGAGGGGAGGGAGAGAGGGAGAGGGAGAGGGATGAGGGGATGAGAGGGAGAAGAGGGAAGAGTGAGAGGGAGAGGGAGAAGAGATGATGAGGGAGAGAGAGGAGGGGAGAGGAGAGGGAGGGGGAGAGGGAGAGGAGAGGGGGGAGAGGGGGGGGGGAGAGAGTGAAGGAGAGGAGAGAGAGAGGAGGAGAGAGAGGAGAAGGAGAGGGAATGGACGGATGACTGGAGTGGTGGTGCTG
>CAEFZP010003996.1:0-13501 GCA_903064625.1 Mallotus villosus
CTTAAGGACAAGGAAATACAGAATTAAATGAACACAGAAATAAATAAATACAGAAATAAATGAAGGAAGAAATAAATTTATACAAAAATAAATAAATACAGAAATAAATGGGCATTTAAATAAATACATACATAATAATATTATTTCATACATGTATTTATATATATTTGTCTTTTTTTTGTGTATAAGTACATTTTTTCATTCATTTATTTTTAATTATGGCAGGTTTGGTCCTCCATAAATGATCGCTTGTGAGCTTTTTATGAATGAGCGATTCTCCACTAAATAAATGTCATGCTTATTTACGTTTGCAAGAGAGACTTGTCATGGGTATAAAAATGACAACATGTATTTAACCAAAGGTACTCACAGAAAAAATGTGGTTTAAGTCTCCCCGCTATAGGCCCAGCATGAGGGGACACAGGTGTGTTCCATCAGCAATCAAGGATGTTCCACCTGCCTGCCACCTTGCAACTGCAATAAAATTCCAGGAGGACAGCAGTCAGAGAAAAAGCAGAGAGGGAGAGGAGGCTTTGACAGGATTGCATATGTATATTTTATACACATTATACAAGCTACACAAAGTAAGTATCAGTGGGGTTGCTGTTCCTTGTAATGTTTTGACTGAAATTATGAAACATGACTGAGGATCTGTGGATATGTAGGCTACTATATTCAATTTAATTTGGAATTGGAAGTTTTTCATTGCCCTCAATTCATATTTTCAATAATGCTCTATGAATAAGGGAATGCAAGTCTCAATTGGGGGACATTCTATGCTAATGTGTCAATATAAACATGGATAATCTTTCAGTTCTAGTAGAATTTATCCTACTGTAAATGTGCTCCATCATTTTTGGTGTCTATAGAAGGGGTTTTCCATCTTGTCAACAGTATCAGGTGTAAAGTCAGATTCTGACACTCCCTTAGTTGTGTTTGAGAGCATCTGTTTACTGTGCTAAACACCCACTCTGTGACTTTAATGGGCTCTTATTGGCTGTTAACTTGAACATGACACTATTTAAGCAGTAAATGCCTTCCGTTAGCTACAATTGCTCTCAGGTAGGCTCGTTTCAGTGACTTAGGGCCAGAATACTGTTCTGTTATAGTACACTAAATATTGTAGATGTATTTTCTGACGTGTAATTATGAAACTTGTGGGTATCCTGAGTAAAATAAATACTGTGTCTTTGCAGCCATGGGGACCCAGTTATTGCTGTGTTTTGTTGCTCTAGTGTCTGGTAAGTGTTCATTTTAAATCTCTCTGGTTTTCGTTTCAGTGATTCCAATCTAATTACGTTTTGAAAGCGTTTTATATTTTAATTTCACACTTCCAATTTCAGTTATACTGTATAAAGATCCTGTTCCTTCTGTATTCAACATAAGATCTCCCGCATTAAAACTAAAATATTTTAAAAAGAAGCGAGTTGCCATCCGTCTCCGACCGCTTTCCATCCTTCATTTTTTTCTTTCAGGTGGTTTGTCTTTCCGAAGGTCCTGCAGGGATATGCTGTGCAGGGCAGACGAGGTGTGCGTGATGAAGCTGAAGAATCCCATCTGCATCAAAAAGCCGGCGGAGGCCAAGGCCGGCACCTGTTGGGCCCTGGGTGATCCCCACTACCGCACCTTTGATGGGCGATTTTATGACTTCATGGGAACGTGCACATACGTCTTTGCCAAGAAATGTGCGGCAAACGACGTGCTGCCGGACTTCGAGGTCCTATCCCAGAATGAGAACAGGGGCAGCCTCAGGGTGTCGTATGTGGGCGTGGTTACGGTTAAGGTCTACGGCCTCACCATCACAGTGATGCGGACTGAGACTGGCCGTGTCAGGGTAAGACTGCTCCTCGGTTATCCACGATGAGGCCATGACATTAGTTTCCATGTGAACAAAGCCTAAAGATTTTGTTTTTAAAGTCTCCCAACTCTGATTTGTAATATGATGAACATTGTATTAATTGCATTAATGCTGAGCCCTTTTGTGTTTTACATTTCTGTGATCAGATTGACTATGGCCTGTGGAATCTGCCTGTGGTTCTGAACGAGGGCAAGCTGGTCCTGTCCCAGATAGGTCGCTTTGCGGTCATTCAGACCGACTTTGGCCTGACCGTGAAGTATGACTGGGAACATCATCTAGTTGTCTCCCTGCCCGCCAGCTACGCTGGCAAGACCTGTGGCCTTTGCGGCAACTTCAACGGGAACCCCAACGATGACTACTCCACGCCGTTGGGCGCGCAGGCGGGTGGGGTGCAGGCGTTCGGGAGCAGCTGGAAGGTTCCAGGCCTGGTGAAGGACGCCCTGTGTGCAGACGAGTGTGCGGGAGGCTGTGATCGCTGTGAAAGCAAACAGATGAAGCTATTTGAGGGCGAACTGTACTGCGGTCTGATTGGCTTAGGCAGAAAAGGCCCATTTAGCAGCTGCCATTCTGTTGTCCCCCCACAAGCCTACCTGGACAACTGCAAGTTTGACTTGTGCATGGGAGGAGGCCTCAGGATCTTCCTCTGTCGGGCTCTCGAGACCTACACCGAGGCCTGCCAGAAGGCTGGCGTCCAGGTCCGGGACTGGAGAGCCCTGGCACGCTGTCGTGAGTAACCTTTCGTTCATGAAACTGGGAGTTGTTCATCACCTGTTGCCTGTACTGACTGCCTTGTCTCCTCCTGTTCCTATAGCTTCCCAGTGTCCAGCCAACAGCCACTATGAACTCTGTGGGAGCCCCTGTCCTGCCACCTGTGCCGACCCCACTGCCCCCACAAAATGTAAGGGTCCTTGTGTGGAGGCTTGCACCTGTAACATTGGCTTTGTCCTGAGTGGAGGGCAGTGTGTGCCCACTGCCAAATGCGGTTGCACCTACCAGGGTCGCAATGTCCCTGCCGGTGAGTCCTTCTGGGATGACCAGACTTGCCGAAGACGCTGCCGCTGTGTGCCAAAGAGCGGGCGCGTGGAGTGCCAGGACACAGGTTGTCGAGCGGGACAGCAGTGCCAGGTCGTGGAAGGCATTCGAGACTGCTACCCTGCCTCCTACAGCACCTGCCAGGCCAGAGGCGATCCCCACTACCGGACGTTCGACGGGCGCCGCTTTGACTTCCAGGGGACGTGCGTGTACCAGCTGGTGGCGCTGTGCTCCAGGAAGGCTGATCTCGTCCACTTTAAGGTGACTGTGCAGAACGATCACCGAGGGAGCATGGCTGTGTCCTTCACCAAAACCGTCGTCCTGATGATGTACGGCGTTTCCATCACCATCAGCAAGGACTACCCCGCTATGATCCTGGTGAGTTCTGAACATTGCAGTAGTGGGAGAAACCCAAACGAGCACAGCCCTTTTACTTATACGAAGAGGGGTACACGAACGGCAATAGTAGTTGAGGACGATTTGGCAGTTTGGGTCATAATGTACTGAATGTGTTTGGATTAAAAAGCACTGAAGTAAATCTATAATCTCCTATAAATGATTCTACATACTCTGCCCCTTTCCTTCTCCTCGTCTCTTCAGCTCGATGGACAGCTGTCGTCTCTGCCTCTGGACTTGAACGGTCAGCTCCGCGTGTTCCGTAGTGGCGCTGCGGCCGTGGTGGAGACATCCGCCGGCATCTCTCTGACCTTCGACTGGCGCAGTGTGGTGACGGTCACTGTGCCCAGCACCTACCAGGGTGCTGTCTGTGGCCTGTGCGGCAACTACAACACCAAGCCCCAGGATGACATGGGCATGCGTGATGGCCAGATTGCTTCAGACCCTTCCGAACTGGGGGAGAGCTGGCGCGTGGGGCTGGTGCCAGGCTGTACCAGTGGATGCCAGGCAGGGTGCCAGGGCTGCTCAGACCCCCAGAAGGAGACCTTCAAGGGCCAGGCCTACTGTGGCATCATCACCAACAAGCAGGGGCCTTTCAAAGACTGCCACAGCCGAGTCGACCCCGCGGGCTACTTTGAGGACTGCGTTTTCGACACCTGCCATTACCATGGTTACCGTGGTGCTGTGTGCGAAGCTGTTACAGCCTATGTGTCTGCCTGCCAGGCTCAGGGGGCCAGCGTGGGCACCTGGAGGACCCCCAACTTCTGTCGTGAGTCTGGCTTTGTTTTCTATACCTCGTCTTCCTCTGGTGGTCCCAACAAAGCATGCACCTTCCACAGCCTAACCGAGCCAAACATAACAAGTGTCACACGTTTGTATCGTATCATGAGTAAATCAACACCCGTCTGATCTGCTAGTCTCACACTCCTCTTCCTTCTCTTCCCCTTTCCTCCTCCATTGCGCAGCGTTGGTCTGTCCGGCGAACAGCCATTACAGCCTCTGTGCCTCCGCTTGTCCTGCCACCTGCGCCAGCCTCTCCTCCCTTTCCAGCTGCAAGCGGCCCTGCACTGAGAGCTGCCAGTGTGACGAGGGCTACCTTCTGAGCGGAGGGGCGTGCGTGCCCGTGGCCAAGTGCGGCTGCTCCTACAGAGGGCGCTATTACAGGATGGGTGACGTCTTCTACTCGGAGGACAAGTGTCTGGAGCAGTGCAGCTGTGGAGAGAATGGTGCCGTGACCTGCCAGAAGGCTAGGTGTCGACCAGGGGAGGTCTGTAAGGTGGTGAAGGGGGTGCAGGCCTGCTACCCAGAGAGCCAGGCAAAGTGCGTGGCGTCAGGGGACCCCCATTACGTAACGTTTGATGGGCGTAGATTCGACTTCCAGGGCACCTGTGTGTACACGCTGGCCAAGGTGTGTGACGATGCCAAAGGCCAGCTGAGCTCCTTCACAGTCACCCAGGGGAATGAGAAGTATGGCAACGGGAGAGTGGCGGTGACGAAGACCGTGGCTGTGGAGGTCTACGGTCACATTGTTAGCATTGAACAAGGGGTGCAATGGAGAGTTGTTGTAAGTAGGACCTTACTGTACATGATCCATTTTTTTATTGCGCTTGAGCTCAACTTTCAGTTTGAGCCGTGCCCTCTTGTCTCCAGGTGGATGACGAGTGGATGAACCTGCCCCTGTCTCTGAGCGAGGGCCGTTTGACAGTGAGCCAGGAGGGCCACAACATCATCATCCAGACCGACTTTGGTCTGCGGGTTCTCTACGACACAACGTACTACGTCGAGGTCGTCGTGCCCTCCACCTATCAGGGCAAGATGTGCGGCCTGTGCGGCGACTACGACAAAAACCCCGCAGACGACTTCCGCCTCCCTGGTGGCAAACAGACGAGAAACGTGGACGATTTTGGCAGCGCCTGGGCGGTGGACCTCCCTGGCTCTGTGTGTGGAGGCTGCGGCGGGCAGTGCCCTGTATGTGACCGAGCCAAAGCCGCCCTCTATGGCAGGCCCGACTCCTGCGGCATCATAACGGCCGCCCGTGGGTCCTTCCAGGTTTGCCACGGCAAGGTAGACCCAGCGCCGTACTTTGCCCACTGTGTGTATGACGTGTGTGCCCTGGAGGGAGACAGGGAGACCCTGTGTCAGGGCGTCCAGGCCTACGCCATCGCCTGTCAGCACGCCGGGGTCCAGATCCTGCCCTGGAGGAGCGCCTTTTTCTGCCGTGAGTCCTGGCCTCTTTTCCCCCCCACTTCATCCTTCACATTCTCCTTCCTTACCACTCTTTTCTCAAGAGCCAGTGAAGTCGATATCATGATGACTTTCTCCTACAGCTGCCACATGCCCAGCTAACGGACACTTTGAGCAGTGTGCCGACACCTGCGCCTCCAGCTGCGCCAGTCTGATGTCCCCCTTCCCCTGCTCCGACACCTGCTTCGAGGGCTGCCTGTGTGACGCGGGCTTTGTGTCTGATGGCGACAAGTGCGTTTCCATGGAAACATGTGGGTGCATGCATGAGGGGTACCTGGGGTACCAGTACCTACAGGTGAGGCTTTGCCTACTTTGAATCAATCCCTACTCCTCCAGACACTTCCTTACATGGAGATTGGTACATTGATGTGACAGCAATGGCCCTTTTGTTCATGAGTCTATGATGTCTAACTCTTATATCATGTGCGTTTCCAGGTGGGTCAGACAGTCATGAACAAAGACTGCAACTCCAAGTGTGTGTGTCAGGTCTCTGGAGTGGTTAAATGCCAGCGGGTGTTCTGTGCCAGAGGAGAGGTCTGTGATGTAAGGGACGGGGTAAGAGGATGCCATCCCAGAAACCTGGCACTTGTCTAACTGGTGAGTTTGGGGGGAGCGTTTCCAGCCATGTTAGATGGCCTACACTGAGGTCCATTTTTAGATATTTAAAAAAAAATGCAAAGGGATTCTGATTTAATGCAATGTCGTCATTTGATTGAGTTAACTCAATAACTGAGCCCACCGTAGCATAGGATAATTTAAAAGACTGTCAGCAGAGTTTCTAGCTGTAAAGTTAATTTGACCTCTGCAATTTCCTGGTGACGATCAAGCTGAGATAGCAGTGCCAAGACTATTGAACCATTTCTCTTAACACGCACCAAACAAGAGCTCCACAGAGCATTTGTTGGGGGAATGAAAGTGTTTTTTAATTGCGTTTGGTCCGATTTTAATTAAACGGCAGAATCCCCAATGGTAATTACTGATTAAAAGCAGGTAAGGCTGACACAATGCCACCAAACTTTTCCAACCTTGCAATGCGATCACGCCTTGTCATCCAAGGACATTTGAAAGCGTCACCTGGGGTACTGTATTAATTCAAGATCGCAGTCTTCAATGTTGCGTGTCTGTTCCTTGGTGAGGGGAGTCATTTGTGTGTGTGTAGCCTGCCTTCCATGGCTGGATTATTTAACTGGCTGGCTGAAGTGGCAGCTTTTAATTCTACATCTCAAACTGCCCATTCATAACAATTCTTCTTCTACTGTATTGTCCGTTTTTGTTTTGAGTGCCTCCTGTCCAGTTCTCATACACAAGTTCCTGGAGTATTTTGCTCTGACATCCTTCAGCTTGGCTGAATCAGTTTGACTTGGCTGTTTACCAAAGACCTTGGACCTTATCTATAATGTTCATCTTTCTTTCCAGTGGCCTGTAGAAGATGAGGCTCCAACAGCATACCAAGTCTGACTGTCCTTGTCCACCACTTCAACGACAGAAGGATATTGATGGTGGTGCTTGGTCATTGCATTGTACATGCCACCTGGGAATGTTGTATGCAAGAATGAATCATGCTAAAATCTGCTAAATGTTTCAATTTCTCTAATATCTAAATATCTAATACTTTGTAATTGATACTTTACTGACAAATATAATACTTTAACTGACTTGGTGTCTGTAAAAAATAAACATTCCTTGAATCGATAGCACCATCTTGTGGTCCAGGTTGAATATTCCATCTTGGTTAAATGTTCAGTTTTCACAGTAGGAACATTCCCCACAGTCATGGCTGTGGGAACTAGGGGTGCTGAGGGTGCAGCACCCCTTGACAGCTAAGGTGACCATAAATATAACCTTGAAAAGGAGGACACTTGGGTCCAAAGAGGAGGACCAGCAGCTCAGCAGCGATTGTTTTATCATCCGCTGTTGTGTTTGGAGCAAGACATTATGTTAAGGAGAGTGCCTCATTGCCCCTACTAATCACGTCGATATCAATGTGACAGAGCTTACAGAAGGCATGATATTGATCTTTGCTGCTCTTAGTGGCAAATTGGAGTTCTGAACTCCACGTATATGGAAGTTTATTAGACTCTTTATTCAAATGGCAATGGATTTGTCAAATGGCAATTCAATGTGCAAAGTGGCAATGCAATCCGCAATTCAAATGGAAAAGCATGTTGTCAAATGGCAATTCAATGTGCAAATGACGATGCAATTCAGTTTGTATTATTTTTTTAAAAATTTTTTTTATGGACGCTTATTGCATTTCATATTGACACGCTTTTTTGACTTTATTCAAATGGAAATTTAATGTGCAAATGACTATGCAATCTGCAATTCAAATGGAAAAGCAGTTGCCAAATGGCAATTCAATGTGCAAATGACAATGCAATCCGCAATTCAGTTTGTATTATTTAGATATTTTTCTTATTGCATTGCATTTCATATTGACACGCTTTTTTCGCTTTTTTCGACTGCTTACGTTACTTTATTTATAATTAAACTATGGCTGTGTCTACTACCGCGCACTTGTGCACTTCGAGCACTTACTTTCAGTGCTTAGGGCGCTTACGCTGAAAAACCAAAATAATTCAGTGCACTGAAAGTACCCGGATGATGCACTGCAAACGGTCCAAAAATGAAGTGTCCGACGATGGACACTACTCGCCCTAAACGGGCGCCATCTTGGCTACGTAGCGGAAGAGGAGGAGTCCAGTGACAGAAATACAAGCGGGTTTGTTTCGCGGGTTTAGTTTCTCGGGTGTCGCGAGCAGATTTGCGTGCGTCACTTCCCGCTAAGTGGGTAAGTAAAGTGTTCCAGTTTAGACAGCGCTATTCAGCAACTGAGTGCACTGCAAATGTAAGTGCACTACATTGCAGTGCACTACATTGCAGTGTACTTCGTTGAGTGCGCGGTAGTAGACACAGCCTTAGTCTTTCCGTTAGTAGAAGAGGTGGCCCAAAACCCTTTCTTCAACCAATGTTTTATTCAATCAAATAGTTTGGTCCGGATTTGAGCATTGGCGAAACTGATGGTGTCATAATAATTACAAAACAAGCGTCAAAGTTGTCGTGTGTGAGTCTGGCCAATCATGAAATAGCTGTGTCGTCATTTGAAGCCGTGCAGTTGCTCTTGAGAAAATGGCTCGGCTACACAGCCGGCAGTTCTCGAATCGATCTCACGGTACTTTGATGGCTACGTCACATGACCTAGCCTCGGCGCCGTTGCGGATTGCAATAGGTGCGTTCGACATGACCTCGCTTCATGCAGCGCTGCCGCTGGCTGCAGGCGGCTGACTTGAAACAGTGAATTCTGGTTAGACTTTTTGTCCGACTTGAGACGGCGCCGAGGCTGGTCACTGTGACGTAACCATCAAAGTACCGTGAGATCGATCGAGAGTCTTAAGCGTGGGACCACCAGACGGTTGTCAGAGGAGGACCGAAGGTGGCGGGAGGGGGTGTAGGGCTGGAGGAGAGACTTGATGTAGTCGGGTTGCAGTCCCATTCACCGCTCGGAAGGTCAGTACCAGGGTCTTGAATCTGATACGGGCCGTGACGGGCAGCCAGTGAAGGAGACGAGGAGCGGGGTAACATGGGAGCGTCTGGGTAGGTTGAAGACCAGACGGGCCGCTGCGTTCTGAATCCTCTGGAGAGGGCGGGTTGCGCATGCTGGGAGCCCGGCGAGCAGCGAGTTGCAGTAGTCCAACTTGGAGAGGACAAGTGCCTGGACCAGCAGCTGGGTGGAGTGCTCAGACAGGTATCTCCTGATCTTCCGGATGTTGTAGAGGGTGAATCTACACGACCGGGAGACAGCAGCGATGTGGGCTGTGAGGGAGAGCTCGTCATCCATGGTAACCCCGAGGTTCCTGGCAGAGGACGAAGGGGTCACCGTCGCCGATCCCAGGGTGATTGAGAGGTCATGGGAGATGGACGGTTTGGCCGGGATGATGAGGAGTTCGGTTTTGGCGAGGTTCAGCTGGAGGTGGTGCTTGGTCATCCAGGCAGAGATGTCTGTGAGGCAGGCCTCAATCCTGGCTGAGATCCCCGGATTGGTCGGGGGGGAACGACAGGTAGAGCTGGGTGTCGTCAGCGTAGCAGTGGTAGGAGAAGCCATGGGAGGTGATGATTGGTCCAAGCGAGGTGGTGTACAGGGAGAAGAGGAGGGGTCCAAGGACGGAGCCCTGTGGGACACCAGTGGAGAGCTGGGGGGTTAGACACTTTGCCTCCCAGGAGACCCGGTAGGATCTTCCCGACAGGTAGGACGAGATCCACTGAAGTGCAGTGCCAGTGATGCCCATCTCGGAGAGTCTGGCGAGCAGGATCCGATGGTTAACCGTATCAAATGCTGCAGAGAGGTCCAGCAGAATGATGACGGATGACCTCGAGGCCGCTCTGGCAGACTGGAGGGCCGTGGTGACCGACAGGAGGGCAGTTTCAGTGGAGTGGCCCGTCTTGAAGCCCGATTGGTGGGGGTCAAGCAGGTTGTTCTGAGTGAGAAAGTTTGACAGTTGGTTAGATACAGCGCGTTCAATTGTTTTAGAAAAGAAGGGTAGAGTGATACCGGTCTGTAGTTCTGGAGGACAGCTGGGTTAAGGGAGGGTTTTTTGTCGTCATCCATGGTACCCCGAGGTTCCTGGCAGAGGACGAAGGGGTCACCGTCGCCGATCCCAGGGTGATTGAGAGGTCATGGGAGATGGACGGTTTGGCCGGGATGATGAGGAGTTCGGTTTTGGCGAGGTTCAGCTGGAGGTGGTGCTTGGTCATCCAGGCAGAGATGTCTGTGAGGCAGGCCTCAATCCTGGCTGAGATCCCCGGATCGGTCGGGGGGAACGACAGGTAGAGCTGGGTGTCGTCAGCGTAGCAGTGGTAGGAGAAGCCATGGGAGGCGATGATTGGTCCAAGCGAGGTGGTGTACAGGGAGAAGAGGAGGGGTCCAAGGACGGAGCCCTGTGGGACACCAGTGGAGAGCTGGCGGGGGTCAGACACATCGTCTCCCCAGGAGACCCGGTAGGATCTTCCCGACAGGTAGGACGAGATCCACTGAAGTGCAGTGCCAGTGATGCCCATCTCGGAGAGTCTGGCGAGCAGGATCCGATGGTTAACCGTATCAAATGCTGCAGAGAGGTCCAGCAGAATGATGACGGATGACCTCGAGGCCGCTCTGCCTTTCTTAGTATGTACACTATTATATCAAGTGGAGAACAATTCCACTGCTCATTTTACTGGTGTGATGTTGTATGTGACAAATAAAACCTTTAAAGGGGTCACTGACTGCAAAACCGTTTTTACCTTGTCATAGTTGAATAACGACAGTTCGGTGGGTAAAATGAACATACAGTGAACCTCAAAGTCCATTGACACTTATTTACCATGCAAATCTCTAAAAGAAAAAATCTAGCTGTAAAACGATAGCTTTTGGAAAAATCCACCCGACTGACGTCAGTACGGTATCGCGCATTCGATTGGCTCTGGTCTGTGTCTTTGTCACGCCCCAAAATGTACATCCAGACCAGCCCACTCACTGGTGTTCTTGCCCAGTCCGAGGTAGCGACGCTACGTTTCTAAACACATCAACATACCTTACTTAGCAAATGACTAGCTAGACTAGCTGTAGTCGGCATTAGAAGGGAAGCTTCCCCCAAAAATAGGCAGAAAACAAAAGCAGTCTAGCCTTTTGCTGACGCCTCTCTAGATGATCTATTCGAAATAACTGGAGAAAGGCTGTGCTAGATACAGGATACGTTAGCATTGCTAATAACTGTTACCGACAAAATCATACTACAGCTTGCGGTTCTGATGAACATAACTAAGGTCGGAACGCACCTCTTTTCAGCAACAGCTTCATAGCAAATCCTGCTTTACATATTCCCAGGTTTTTAAAACCGTCCTTGGTGAAATGGTTCGCGCAACTGCACAGAGATCTTCTATGCTACGGTATAAACAAACATCAGCCATAACCGTCTAGTCAATGTTAACTAGACTCAAGCTCATCTGTTTTTCATCGGTGATTTGCAAGGAATGTAAGAACAGCTAGATAGCGAAAACACCTATACTGTATGTACTTCATTCAAATAAATAACCTGTGTTGTTATGTATATCTACAATTCAGATGCATGTTTGTCCAGATCTATTTTTCAGTAAGATAGCTAGAGCTAACTGAAGCTGTGTTGAATCACGATAGTTTGTTTGCTAAGCTGTAGTGCTAACGTTAACCACCTAAGGCGAGTCTGTTTGCTTCGACAACAGACGTGGAAACTACCGTAATCATTTCAAATGATATCTAGTCAATCTGTTGAAAACTGTGTTGTGTAGACACAATAGATTTATTTGTACGTTTTTATTTCAAGTCGCCACCTTCTTGTTTCAGTGAGTGCTGTTGGCCGTCTTTGCTCCGCAGCTTCGCTCGTTGTAAACCAACCAATCAGCGCACAGCTCATCTAAATACCAATGATATAAGGGAAAAAGCTAGCGTTTTTTCCCGGGGAAAAAATGCTGGATGTAAAGAGGGCATAGAACAGCACCCGGGCCATTTTCAGCCAAACCAATGTTAAATACCCTATTCGGAGACCTTAAGGAACAGTGTAAAATACTCAAAACCCAGTCAATTACCCCTTTAACTTGTACTTGGACTTGAACATCATATAAATTCACCTCTGCCCTGACACCACGTTAACCTCCCTGGTAATGTAGTCCCAAGCCTCGTTTTTTTGAGAGGGCTTGTACCCCTCGTTAACACTGCTGAATAAAATGCCACGTTTTAACTCCACACCTTGCAGCATCACTTCAACCTCTGCACCGGTTGTTTGGTCTTCTCTTGCTCACCTGTGCACCGGTTGCTTTTCGCGTGCACATAAATTGCGTTCCTGTTGCTTTCCTAATTGTTTTCTTATTTGTGACGATTCTGACTGCACACGTCACTGCTGTTGCGTGCCCTTATAAGGAGCTGCCGGGGCGTGTATGTATGCAAATTCAGGAGCACAAGGACGTGCTTTCAATTTAAGAAAACTTTTCCGGGGGAGCACAGCTCAGAAAACTTCTGCTGCATAGGAACACATTTTCAAGCGTTCATGAATTTGGCGGACGTCTATTTCTTACGTTGTTTTTCCGAAGCCCGTAAGAAACATTTTAGAAGAAACTTAAGAAAATGTTCGAGAATGAGGCCCAATGTTCGTTGTGGTCGCGGCGAAATTCAGACTACATCCAAAGAATGCAAATAAGTTTACATTTACATTTATTCATTTAGCAGACGCTTTTATCCAAGCGACTTCCAAGAGAGAGCTTTACAAAAGTGCATAGGCCACTGATCATAACAACGAGATATCCCCCAACATTGCAAGTAGTCAAACATGAATCATAAGTTTGTTTTGAAAAAAACAAAAAATAAGTGCCAAAGGGAAAAATCATAAGAGCATGAAGTTAAACAAGTTACAATTGGACAACATGAATCTAAAAGTGCCACCTGTGGAAGAGCAAACACAGTAACTACCTCACAGCGAGTACAATAATTTTAATCAGTTAGTTAGTTTTCGGGCCTCCACCTCGCCTACAAGAACCTCAATCTCTGTTTCTGAGAACTTTCTCTTTTTAGTTTTTGTGTTCGCCATGATTCAAGAACAATCGCATGCCAGGTTCATGAGATTGGGCCATTATATAGAAGATTAGTATTCATGAGGTGCTTTGCATTGACCATTTATGGTTATAAACGGGCGTGTTCGGGGCGGGGAAAACTGGAAATTCACGTACGCACGCTTGTGGGTAGTCTGTGATTTATAAAGGGAACATTGCTTACAGGTGTGCGTACGCACGGTTTTATAAATCAGATTTTTTTTGTGCGCACGCCATTTTAGGCTTTTGGGCGCACGTACACTTTTAGTAAGAATCCTACGCACAGTTTTCTAAATGAGACCCCAGGGCCTTACGTTTGCTACAGGTAGTTGCAGTCCCTCCGGGGTAACCCCAAACAGTGCCACAAGCGGGTCAGGG
>CAEFZP010003997.1:0-27620 GCA_903064625.1 Mallotus villosus
CCGGCAGACGGTGGAGGATGTCTGGACGGCTCTCGAGGAGACGAGTCCAGCCTGGTCGAGGAGAAAGCTTTGAGAGGAGATGAGTCCAGCCTGGAGGAGGAGAAAGCTGAGAGGAGACGAGTCCAGCCTGGAGGAGGAGAAAGCTGAGAGGAGTCCAGCCTGGAGGAGGAGAAAGCTGAGAGGAGTCCAGCCTGGTCGAGGAGAAAGTGAGAGGAGAGGAGTCCAGCTGAAGGAGGAGAAAGCTGAGAGGAGAGGAGTCCAGCCTGAAGGAGGAGAAAGCTGAGAGGAGATGAGTCCAGCCTGGAGGAGGAGAAAGCTGAGAGGAGATGGGTCCAGCCTGAAGGAGGAGAAAGCTGAGAGGAGATGAGTCCAGCCTGGAGGAGGAGAAAGCTGAGAGGAGATGAGTCCAGCCTGGAGGAGGAGAAAGAGCTGATGAGTCTGAGCATGTGAACATATAGATATCTTCTGTCCGTCACACACACACACAGATTCAGTGCACAATTAATCTAAACAATCTTGCTCATTGACCACATTTTTACTTAACTAAATAATCCATTATCATTGATCTCTTCCTTGGCAGTAGTTAGTGTGTATTCTCCCATGAGGACCTCCTTCACAGCTCTGTCTCCATTTCCCTCCTCTCTCTCTCTCTCTATCTCTCTCTCTCTGTCTCCTCTCCCTCCTCTCCCTCTCTCTCATCTCTCTCTCTCTCTCTCTATCGCCCTCTCTCTCTCTTGCACTCTCTCTCTCTCTCTTTGTCTTCTCTTGGCATGAAGTCCCACTCACACGTTTGGCTCATGCAAACCATATGATAATTACTTTGAATACCAGATATAGAGTTTTAACATTTGAATTATTCGTAATTTCTGACTAATGCGTGACTAATGGCTTTCTGGGCTCTCGTCCTCAAAAAGGCAATCTATCCCATACTCTGATATCTCGGGGAGAGAAGAGATGCGAGGCGAGAGATAGTAGAGCTAGAGCGAGAGAGAGCATAGACATGAGCGTAGAGAGAGGATGATAGAGCGCTGAGCTCTGCGCTCGTAGAGTACGATGCTTCTCTATCCGATTTCTCTAGCTGCGCATCTAGCTACGATCTATCACTATCTCAGCTAGCTCTCTCTCGCTCTCCTCACTCTCACTCTCACTCTCTCTCTCTCTCTCTCTCTCCTCTCTCTCTCTCTCTCTCTCTCTCTCTCTCTCTCTCTCTCTCTCTAAGACTCTTAGTTCCTAATAGCTCACATTCTGCATCTTTTCCCCTTAGTTGGTTAGGAGATGTGGCAAAATACAGAGAGAAGAAGAGATAAAAACCTTGCGCTTCGCCAAAGGAACTTTTAATTGGTGCCCTGGGGAGAAGCGCTCTTCCCGTTTTTGCAAATTTTCCCTCAGCCTTTGTGGAGGAGAGGAGGCAAGCGAAGGCCCCACTGGGGATACGAGAAGCGGTTATGTTGACGAGGAAATTCAAACGAGTTGGTAGTGCCTGGTCTCCACGACAAGCCTGTTGGCTTATCCTCGTTTACGGAAGGCCAAGGTGGTTTTTTTCTGTTTTTTTTTACCCCGTGTCGTGTCTCCTCAATATTGCTGCGCTGAAGTGATGTGTGCGCGAGCCCTGGAATGCTCGCTGTCACTCAACTGTAGATTATCATCGCGTCTCGCTGATGCTCCTTAGAACAGTCGGGCAGCCGTTATGACCTCGGAATGTTCATTGAAACACCCGGAAAAAAATATTTAAAAACGGTTTCTCATGAATAAAACACGAGCTTAACTCACTGCAGCTAACTGACTACTAGCACTGTAACAAAGTGGGAACATTTTATTTTGTTCTTCTTCACCCTTCTCTTCCTCTCCTCCTGCTGTCAGTCTCGTGTTGGGGGAGAGGGCTCTCGTTCTCCTTCAGTCTTTAGGCCGACGCTGTGCTTTCATACCCACACTGGCTCGTATTGAGTTTCTGTCCAGCGGCGACCGCAAACTGCCCGCGACACAAGTCCCAGACTCTAAAGAAACATCCGTCAGAGGCGGGAGAACACACAGCGCCGATCCAAACAACAATGGCGGCCAGACAGCTCTTGTGACGGGCGAACATCACCAAGAGTAATTGCCTGTCATGTGCTGTAGCATACTGTTTCATTTTCTATAAATATATAAAAACGTCTGTAATTCATTAAATTCGAGCCAGGGTGGACAAGGTCGTTGCACATGACCTGTGGACGAGGGATAATTGAAAAGCACTCCTCCTCCTTCAGGTGAAGTGAATGATGGAGAGGCGTAGGGGTTAAGAAGGGCCTCAGGTAAAGAGGAAGGGCATTTGCATGTCAGTGTGGACGAGCACTGCCGTGTCGCTGGTGTGTTTATATGTTTGATGAAAGGGGCACGGGCCATCTCGACATTTTGCTTCTTTTTCCGCTCCCGCCCCCTCGTCTATGCCCTTATGACCCTCTATCCCAGTTTAGGGGTAAAAACAAGTGGGAAAACAGGTGTTTATCTTTTTTTCTTTCTATCCTCTAACTTCTAAAGCGTATTGAGAAGGTGCATGGAGTATAGAGAATAGCCCTCCTGCTTTCTCAGGTAAACAGTACAACTTTCAAGGGATGAAATCTCTCTTCTATCCTTCTGATCCCTCATTTCTCTTTCGCTGACCCCCCCCTCTCTCTTCGCCTTCTTCACCCCTGTCTGATCCACTTTCTCTCTCGCTCCCCCCCCTCTTTCTGCCTCCCATCTTCCTCTCCCATCTCTTTCCATCTCTTTGCCTGTTTTTACATCCTCTGTTGAATAATAGATAGCTGGAAGAGCTGGTCCGGGCTCCGCATGCGGATAGGGCCTGGTGCAGTCGATGGGGCCTGGTGCAGTCGAGAAGGAGGTGGGGGGAGGAGGTGTGCCGGATGGGGTCTGGAGGAGGAAGTCAGAAAGGGAAAACGAGCGACGGAGAGGAGGGTGGGTGGGGGAGGGGGTGGAGGGTAGTCTGAGAGTGGGGGAGGGAGCGGTGAAGTCTCGATGAAAGATTCATGTCACAGCTCGGCCCAGGTCAGTGGGGGCCCTGCCAGGATCCTTGTATCACCAGCTGCATACCCAAACCTCAACTGTAGGGAAGACATGGAGAAGAGGGAGGGAGAGGGGGAGAGAGGGAGAGGGGGGAGGGAGAGGGAGAGAGGGGGAGAGAGGGAGAGAGAGGGAGAGAGGGAGAGGGAGAGGGAGAGGGGAGAGGGAGAGGGAGAGGGAGAGGGAGAGGGAGAGGGAGAGAGGGAGAGGGAGAGGGAGAGGGAGAGGGAGAGGGAGAGGGAGAGGGAGAGGGCGAGGGGGGAGTGAGAGAGAGGGAGAGAGATAGGGAGAGAAGGAGGGAGGAAGAGGCAGAGGGAGAGGGACATTGAATTAGCAACCCGTAGGTGGCAAGTGTCGTTCAAGTTTGAGGAAGTGAAACTTTATCCAGTGTATTCTGGTGTTGCTCCCTTGTCACACACAGATGTTATCCAGTGACTGTCACACTGCAGCAACAGTGTATTCTGGTGTTGCTCCCTTGTCACACACAGATGTTATCCTGTGACTGTCACACTGCAGCAACAGTGTATCCTGAACAGTTATTAACATGATTTTAAAAACAGTGACTTGCTGACGGATATTTAGATAGGCCGGCCACATTAACGAGGAGGTTTGAAATTGACATTGGAGCTCTGCCAGCCGTCGTGCATGTTATGCAAGCCTGCCCCTCAAGTGACAAAGATATGATTGGCTGAGCACACAGATGGCGACTTACTTAAGACCCGATATTGTCAGCATTGGGAGTTGTAGATATATTGTATGTCTGAATGTTAAACGCGTTGGGGATTGCACAAGGGAAGGACCTATTCCCTCTACAACTGTATGTAAACATGTAGATGTAAAAAGCTCATGTCAAATCCAATGTCAAAATCAAATCAAACACGTCATGTTTGTGTTTAGGAAGCAGGCTAAGATGTGTGTCATGTCATGTGGATGTGTTTCTGGTTGCTTCCGGAAAGCATGGGCATTCCATAACTATGGAAACATAGACAGGCCCCATTTTAATGATGCCATGGGTAGTCTGCCAACAACACTGTGTGTCTGTGTGTGTGTGTGTGTGTCACACAGTCTCTTACCCTTGCCCATAAAGCAATGGCAGTGACAGTGCAGATTAATATGTAGCTTCCTCTCTGTGATTAAGAGAGACAGTCTGAGAGCTCCACATCCAATCAGGTGGAAGGCATTCCCACCCCCTATCAGATTTATTACCCCTGTCTGTCTGCGGGAGGGGGGTGGGGGTGGTGATGGGTGTGGGGGGGTTCACTGTCAAAGACAATACCTTTTTGGCACCTATTGGATTTCTCATATTCTTCCTTTTTTCTTCCTTTCCTGCTGTAAAGTCGCAGTTTCTTTCCTCCGCGTGAAAGAGGAAGGTGCCAAACGTGTTCTCCTCGCCACAACTCCACGTGATTTATAATCAGGTGCTTCAGTGTAAGTGTGAGAATGTACATTATTCTAACTTGGTGTGGGATGCTGTAATGATGATGTATCACTAGTATTACTCCACCCTGTCGACACAGGCAGCCGACCATATTGGATTTTTGCGTGTTCACTCATGTCTCTCCTCAGCCCCGCACTTCTCTACCCCGATGTGGTGAAGATGAAAGGGTTTTATATTCCACTGATGGTAAACTGAAGTCTGCCATGGTTTTCAGGTGACAGGGTAGGTGGGTTAGGAAGGGGAAGAAGACGTCAACCATCTTTTCTTGCTCTTTATCAGTTCTCTAACTTTTGATTCTCAAAGTTAAGCTCAGCCCAGAAGAACAGGAGGGACAGGAAAAAAAAAGAAGTTTGACATTTTGATTAGAGAGAAGTTGAATATTGCTGACACTATCTTGAACATGTATAGTAAAGATATTTCAGTTTGTTCCCGGGCGTCGTGTCAGCCTCGCTTTCAGACGAGGGGGGAATTTTGTACGTCAGAAAGTAAAACATCTGTGCAATGACACTTCCAAAGAGTTACAGAGATGTTCTGGAGAACAACTTCTGATTTATGTTGTGTGTGTGTGCGTGCTTGTACGTGAATGCGTTTACAATCGAAAGTCTTTTTCGCGTGTGTGTGTGTGCGTACGTGATGCGTGTGTGTGTGTGTGTGTGTATGTATGCGTGTGTATGTGCGTGTGTATGCGTGTGCGTGTGTATTTATGTGTGTATGGGTGTGTATGTGTGTGTATTTGTGTGTGTGTGTGTGTATGCATGTGCGTGTATGTGTGTGCGTGTGTATGTGTGTGCGTGTGTATGTGTATTTGTGTGTATGTGTGTGTGTGTGTGTGTGTGTATGTGTAAGCGTGTGTTTGTGTGTGTATATGTGTATGTGTGTGCGTGTGTATGCGTGTGTGTGTGTATGTGCGTGTGATGCGTGTGTATGTATGTGTGTGTATGTGTGTGCGTGTGTATGTGTGTGTGTGTGTGTGTATGTGTGTGCGTGTATGCGTGTGTGTGTGTGTATTTGTGTGTGTACGTGGACATGTTTGTGGACCCTCATTCCTGTGTGTACTTTGTATCCCGGGCCATAATCAAATCTCCATAATCCCAGTGTTGAGCTGTCAGCCTTGATTACGGTGAGCGCTCCAAACAGAGCCTAAAGCACGGTGCCTTCTCCACATCACACTGGCTTCCCCTCTTTCTTCCTCTCCCTTTATTTTCTTCCTTCATTACTTTGCAAATGGTGACAATGGCTCAGTGGCTTCTTTGACTCTCTCTCGCCCGAGAGAGAGAGGAGAGAGAGAGAGAGAGAGAGCGGGAGAGAGAGGAGAGAAGAGAGAGAGAGAGAGCGGGAGAAAGAGGAGAAGACTCCAGGGGAGGAAATAGAAAGGGGCGAACGGTAGAGAGGACAAAAGCGACCAGACTAGGTCGAGGAGACGGGGAGGAGTCTGGGAGTTGTCACATTTCCTTTCTCCTTCGACAGAGGGGCAGTGTCGAGCGTACGCAAAGATCTTCCTCCCGACTGGATACTGTCTCTCTCTCCTCTCCTGGCGCCTCAGTAACACATCAGAGTTGGGGCCCTGGGTGTTTTACAAACCATGGAGCTCCTTTCTGTGGTGTAGCTTTCTCGATTTGTTAAATTTAGGTCACTATTTCGCATTTGCCGAGGCCTGCTGTGTGTTCGAGTGCTTGTGTGTGTGTTTGTGTGTGTGTGTTCGAGTGCTTGTGTGTGTGTGTGTGTGTGTTCGAGTGCTTGTGTGTGTGTTTGTGTGTGTGTGTTCGAGTGGTTGTGTGTGTGTGTTCGAGTGCTTGTGTGTGTGTTTGTGTGTGTGTGTTCGAGTGCTTGTGTGTGTGTGTTCGAGTGCTTGTGTGTGTGTGTTCGAGTGCTTGTGTGTGTGTTTGTGTGTGTGTGTGTTCGAGTGCTTGTGTGTGTGTGTGCTTGTGTGTGTGTGTGAGGGGGGACCAAGCTTGTATTTGGCGCTTTTTTTTTCTCACTGTGTTTGCCATTTCACTTCAGAAGTTATGAAGGAAAAGGGTTTGAAGAAACACTATAAAGCCAAAGAGATGTTCCAAAGCTCTGCATGAGATGTCAGCGCACTGAGACTGTGTGTGTGTGTGTATGTTTGTGTGTGTGTTTGTGTGTGTGTTTGTGTGTGTGTGTGTACACCGTTTAATACTGCATCGTGTGCTGAGTAAAGGCTGCTTCCTCCTTCTGAGTATTCTCTTTACGGAGCAGAAGACAGTCAAACGCAAACATACACAGCCATAAACAAGCACATATGGGCTCACACACACACACACGTGTGCACAAACATGAATCAGTAACACAGACACACATGTGCACACACAGACACACACTCAGGCACACACACTTGAAACAACCATCAGAAGCTTGTATGGGTGTTTCAAAACAAACAGGAGCGCTGGTTGACTGCTGCACGTTTCCGTGGTAACTAAACATGTCTCCCTTCAAACGTGTGTTTGATAATCACACCTCGTGAGATCATTTGCATCCACATCCATCCCACTCACTCCTCCTGCCTTCCATAGCTCTGCGTGTCTAGGCCAGAGGACGAGTGGAAGGAGAGAGCCTCTGAGAGGGAGAATTAATGATTTGCTGTTGTTAAGACTGACTATTGTTCAAATGCAGTGGCGGACTCAGGGGGGGGGCAGGGGGGGCAACCGCCCCCCTTCGTACCTCCTTGGTTGAAAAAACGCGCTTAAAGTGCCGTAAAGAGTGGCGAATTACGAGAGAAAATCCGATAACGTGCTCAATGAGTGCCCTTCTAATGCCCTTACAGTGCATACATGGTTGAAAAATTGCTCTCTAGAGTGGTGAATATGAGAGAAAGTGCCTGATTGGCTGCTCTTTACATAGGAAAACAATTATTGAGTGCCCTCAATGTGCCCTTTTAATTTTTTCGCCCCTGCCCTTCAAACAGTCTGAGTCCGCCACTGTTCAAATGTTTATTAGCCAGGTGATAGCCTCTGAAACAGCCTATCATGAAATGCACCCCCTCTAATATCTGTTCTGTATATCCCAGCATCAAATGATTCTTACTGTTCACTGAGGGCACTAGTATGAGTAAGCACGGTAAGTTTCAGGCATTTGACACTTTCCTAGTCAGAGTTAGCAGGGTTCGTTTTAATTAAGTAATATTGCCATCGAAAAATAGCAAGGATGTCTGGGGTAATATTGTTGTCAAAGATTCTATAGCCCGCCCACCCACAGGTGCTGCGATTGTTTCCCATCCTGTTGTGTTGCATTGCGTTGCGTGTTGAGTAAGCGATACGTTGGCTACCCCATTCCCTTCAAACACAAAAGTGGCTGCAGGAAGCAGCACGTACGCAAAGATGAAAGAGTGGCAAAGCTGGCAAAATTATCTTCATTTGGACGATGTGTTCAAGAGGACGCTACGTCTGACCCCCAGCCCAACTGCAGTGAGAGTGAAACTCATCCACCAAGGTAGGCAAATCACTTAAAGTTTACTGTCTGGTATAGCCTAATTGAATGCATTTTAAAATGGCTATTAACGTCATAAAACTCTCCTGTGTTCATTGGTGTTTTCATTCAAACATAGGCCTATTTTGTAGCAACCCTTAATGTGTATTGTACATCATTAGTCAATTTCCCCGCGCCTCGCTAAACTCAACACTCAATCATTTCGCCTGACGATAGGTCAGATAAGGGGCCCGTTGGTGAGATCTGCACTCGTGCCCGCCAAGTCATTGTTACGCCGCTTGTCGGGGTCGATACTTTTATATCGTTCTTATCTGTTATCGTAAATATTACTTTATGCCCTGGAGAAGAAGTTGCCCCCCCCGATTGTCATTGTATAATTGGCACTCTGCATACAGGTTGCTAAATCCCGCTAAGGTCGACTGCAAAAGCAGAAGCAGTCTAGGGCAAACAAACAAGTTATGGATTGGTGAAAGGTGAGAAGTTTAGAAAGACGGAGATATACTATAATCACCCTTCAAAGGGGAAATATGCCGATTAGTATTCAGGAAGGAGAAGTTTCCCTTAAGCTTTCAGAAAACTAAGTTGGTATTCAAAATCATTATACACTAATGGTTTTTTTCCCTGCATGGAAACTGTCTTTAACCCCCAAAGGTGCAGTGACATATTAAGATGCCTCTTTGACAATACCCAGTGGCATTTGCTGTAGAAAAATACCAAACACTCGTGAAATTCCATGTTTTTAAATGAGCCACTTCTAATCAAATGAGTTCTGTGATTGTGTCCTGTAGCTGAGACATGTTTGGTTATTTCAGACCGCTTATTTCAGGCCGCTGATCTAGCACAAAGACCAGAAAGAAAAAGAAAGAAAGACAAAGAAAGAAAGAAAAGAAAGAAAAAGAAAGAAAGAAAGAAAGAAAGAAGAAAGAAAGAAAGAAAGAAAGAAAGAAAGACAAGAAAGAACAGAAAGAAAGAAAGAAAGAAAGAAAGAAAAAGAAAGCAAGAAAGAAAGAAAAGAAAGAAAGAAAGGCAAAGCAAAGAAACACGAACACAGAAAAGAACAGAAAACCAACAACACAGCCACTACAACCCACTACCCTCCCTCAACTCCCCTCCCATCCCTCCCCTCCCCTACCCCTCCCTCCCCTCCCTCATCATTAATTCATCTGGCAGAGTGTGGTAGAGCGTTGGTGAGCGATCCACTTCAGTCATAACAAACAAGACAAAATAGGAGTTCTCGGTGTGAATGATCTGTTACTAAGGAAACCTGCTAGGATGGCAAGTATCCAAACTGTGTTTACTGCCTCTTAGTATTTGATTAGTATCACAGCTGCTCATAACTACATTACTGGACTCCTGAACGACAACATTTATTCATTTTTATTTTAGCAGACAAGTGATTATTTTAGCAGACAAGTGATTAAAGACATGAATCATTCTTCAAATGTGACGAGGATATTCTGAATTGGAAATATCTCTGAATAACGGTTCATTCTGCTCCAATGAGGTCACCGGTGATTGACGTGTGATGTTCCGGGCCGTTCCGCTGTGTCACGTCCCCGGTGACGAGTCAAAGCCACTCGATGAGGAGGCGATGAGCGAGAGAGCGGGTTCTGATGGGAGTCACACACACTTTCATAATTCATGAAGTTCTCGGAGTGGAAACACCCCTGATGTACTAGAGCGGTGTCCTGGACACACATTTCAAACAAGCTCTGGATATTAATGCTTGGAAATTCTTCACTTCACATATCAAAAAGTTAGATTTTTCAAAGTTAGCAGCAAGTGGTTGTCTGTCTCCCATCCTTGCTTGTGTTTTTCTACTCGTCGATGAAACTGCAATGAAATGACTAAATGTAAATCATCTCGTATTAGTTTGTCTCAGTTTAGCATCGTTAGGGGTAATTTGTTCTGTAAATGTTTTTTAATCTAAACTTCATATGACATTTGTTTGGCAGTATTTTTCAATAACTAACTTTCTTGAAATGCTGTTCTTTGGTGTTTCTTTCCATTCTCGAGAGGTTAGTGTTAAGTGTAGGGTCAGGGTTAGTGTAGTAGATGCCTCTTCTGTTGGTTAGTCAGGGTTAAAGGTTAAATTCAGGGTTGGCAATCCATGACACATTCATCCATGATGGATTACGCCAGATTTAATTAACAAACAATTATGCCAGGCGTAAGTCTGTGTGAAGGCAATGTGATATTGTCATACTTATAGATTTCATAAGATATGGAAATGTAACTACAATTACCAGACTTAAAATGAGAACAGAAACAACATCAACAGAGATCTAGGCAGTTGGTTGTTAATGTTGCTAAGACCCCGTTCACCCCGTTGTGAAATGCATATCGGGCGATCAAATCACAAGTGGAGAAATGTGCACACGACTGGTCAGCTGGTCGTACGTCTTGACTGTCCACTTGTATTCAATTTCAAATCACTAAAACGCATTTTAATACCGAGTGTAAACGAGGCTTAAGACAGCTGCTTGTCCCTGGTGCTCTGCATCCTCCCAGGGGCCTGAGCGGATCTTCCTGCCCAGAGGAGGAGAGTGTTTCTCAGGCAGTCTCTGCTCACTCATGTCCCTTTCTCTGAAATGACTGGTTCTGGCAAGCTGTTTGTAAAAATGTCACAATATTGAGGGTCTCTAGGAATCTCTACGCCCAAACCGAAGCCAAGTCATTACTGTCAGAGAAGATGTTGTGTTCTTGTGTGTGTGTGTGTAAGTGTTGAATCCGTCCATCTCTGTGCGTGCGTATGTGCGACACACTTCTGTGTGTGTGTGTAACCACGTGTGTGTGTGTGTTTATAGAAACGAATACCAGTGTGACGCTCCACGGACTCGCAGAGCTGAACTGACACCGTCGAAACCCTTGTGTGATACTGCAGATTCAGACCATAACCATCTATAATGCATGGCGTTTCCATGGCGTTTGCATGGCGCCACCCACTCTCCCCCCGGGCCCCGGCGTTACCGGGCCGATGGCAGCCGGGAGGGGCCTGTCACCAAGGCATGCCCACTCACACTCCACCATGCTGGGGCTACAACATTTCTTTATGGATTCACAAGGGTTATATTAACTATGTATCTATATATACAGTAGGCAGCCTTTATGTACAGAAGACACATTTTCATCTGTAGAAATAATACCTGTGGACCTGGAGGGACGGGGTGTTTCTATTGGCTCTGCTGCGTCTTCCTGCTGACCTCTACTGGTACACACTCCCAGAACAGAACCCTCTCCTCAGAACAGAACCCGCTCCTCAGAACCCTCTCCTCAGAACAGAACCCTCTCCTCAGAACAGAACCCTCTCCTCAGAACAGAACCCTCTCCTCAGAACAGAACCCTCTCCATAGAACAGAACAGAACCCTCTCCTCAGAACAGAACCCTCTCCTCAGAACAGAACAGAACCCTCCTCAGAACAGAACAGAACCCTCTCCACAGAACAGAACCCTCTCCTCAGAACAGAACAGAACCCGCTCCACAGAACAGAACCCTCTCCTCAGAACAGAACCCTCCTCAGAACAGAACCCTCTCCTCAGAACAGAACCCTCTCCTCAGAACAGAACAGAACCCGCTCCACAGAACAGAACCCTCTCCTCAGAACAGAACAGAACCCGCTCCACAGAACAGAACCCTCTCCATAGAACAGAACCCTCTCCTCAGAACAGAACAGAACCCTCCTCAGAACAGAACCCTCTCCTCAGAACAGAACAGAACCCTCTCCATAGAACAGAACCCTCTCCACAGAACAGAACCCTCTCCACAGAACAGAACCCTCTCCTCAGAACAGAACCCTCTCCTCAGAACAGAACCCTCTCCTCAGAACAGAACCCTCTCCACAGAACAGAACCCTCTCCACTGAACAGAACCCTCTCCACAGAACAGAACCCTCTCCTCAGAACAGAACCCTCTCCTCAGAACAGAACAGAACCCTCTCCACAGAACAGAACCCTCTCCTCAGAACAGAACCCTCTCCTCAGAACAGAACAGAACCCTCTCCTCAGAACAGAACCCTCTCCACAGAACAGAACCCTCTCCACAGAACAGAACCCTCTCCTCAGAACAGAACCCTCTCCATAGAACAGAACCCTCTCCTCAGAACAGAACAGAACCCTCCTCAGAACAGAACCCTCTCCTCAGAACAGAACAGAACCCTCTCCTCAGAACAGAACCCTCTCCTCAGAACAGAACCCTCTCCTCAGAACAGAACCCTCTCCTCAGAACAGAACCCTCTCCTCAGAACAGAACCCTCTCCACAGAACAGAACCCTCTCCACTGAACAGAACCCTCTCCTCAGAACAGAACAGAACCCTCTCCTCAGAACAGAACCCTCTCCTCAGAACAGAACCCTCTCCTCAGAACAGAACCCTCTCCTCAGAACAGAACCCTCTCCACAGAACAGAACCCTCTCCTCAGAACAGAACCCTCTCCTCAGAACAGAACAGAACCCTCTCCACAGAACAGAACCCTCTCCACAGAACAGAACCCTCTCCTCAGAACAGAACCCTCTCCTCAGAACAGAACAGAACCCTCTCCACAGAACAGAACCCTCTCCACAGAACAGAACCCTCTCCTCAGAACAGAACCCTCTCCTCAGAACAGAACAGAACCCTCTCCACAGAACAGAACCCTCTCCACAGAACAGAACCCTCTCCTCAGAACAGAACCCTCTCCTCAGAACAGAACAGAACCCTCTCCACAGAACAGAACCCTCTCCTCAGAACAGAACCCTCTCCTCAGAACAGAACAGAACCCTCTCCTCAGAACAGAACCCTCTCCACAGAACAGAACCCTCTCCACAGAACAGAACCCTCTCCTCAGAACAGAACCCTCTCCATAGAACAGAACCCTCTCCTCAGAACAGAACAGAACCCTCCTCAGAACAGAACCCTCTCCTCAGAACAGAACAGAACCCTCTCCTCAGAACAGAACCCTCTCCTCAGAACAGAACCCTCTCCTCAGAACAGAACCCTCTCCTCAGAACAGAACCCTCTCCACAGAACAGAACCCTCTCCACTGAACAGAACCCTCTCCTCAGAACAGAACAGAACCCTCTCCTCAGAACAGAACCCTCTCCTCAGAACAGAACCCTCTCCTCAGAACAGAACCCTCTCCTCAGAACAGAACCCTCTCCTCAGAACAGAACCCTCTCCACAGAACAGAACCCTCTCCACTGAACAGAACCCTCTCCTCAGAACAGAACAGAACCCTCTCCCAGAACAGATCCCTCTCCTCAGAACAGAACCCTCTCCTCAGAACAGAACAGATCCCTCGCCTCAGAACAGAACCCTCTCCACAGAACAGAACCCGCTCCACAGAACAGAACAGAACCCTCTCCACAGAACAGAACCCGCTCCACAGAACAGAACCCTCTCCTCAGAACAGAACCCTCTCCTCAGAACAGAACAGAACCCTCCTCAGAACAGAACCCTCTCCTCAGAACAGAACAGAACCCTCTCCACAGAATAGAACCCTCTCCTCAGAACAGAACAGATCCCTCTCCTCAGAACAGAACCCTCTCCACTGAACAGAACCCTCTCCTCAGAACAGAACCCTCTCCACAGAACAGAACCCTCTCCACAGAACAGAACCCTCTCCTCAGAACAGAACAGAACCCTCCTCAGAACAGAACAGAACCCGCTCCACAGAACAGAACCCTCTCCATAGAACAGAACCCTCTCCACAGAACAGAACCCTCTCCACAGAACAGAACCCTCTCCACAGAACAGAACCCTCTCCTCAGAACAGAACCCTCTCCTCAGAACAGAACCCTCTCCACAGAACAGAACCCTCTCCTCAGAACAGAACAGAACCCGCTCCTCAGAACAGAACCCTCTCCACAGAACAGAACCCTTTCCTCAGAACAGAACCCTCTCCTCAGAACAGAACCCTCTCCTCAGAACAGAACCCTCTCCATAGAACAGAACCTTCTCCACAGAACAGAACCCTCTCCTCAGATCAGAACCCTCTCCATAGAACAGAACCTTCTCCACAGAACAGAACCCTCTCCTCAGAACAGAACCCTCTCCTCAGAACAGAACAGAACCCTCTCCTCAGAACAGAACAGAACCCTCTCCTCAGAACAGAACAGAACCCTCTCCTCAGAACAGAACAGATCCCTCTCCTCAGAACAGAACAGAACCCTCTCCTCAGAACAGAACCCTCTCCATAGAACAGAACCCTCTCCTCAGAACAGAACCCTCTCCTCAGAACAGAACCCTCTCCTCAGAACAGAACCCTCTCCTCAGAACAGAACAGAACCCTCTCCTCAAATGCTCTGCCTCTGAGCGACACCCAAACCCACAATCACACTGTTCGGGGTCGATGATTGACTGAAACGACAATGCGCTATGTTTTTCTTTTAAAAGATTTGTGAACTGATAAGTTGAAATGGGAGCCGGTGGAGTCGTTTCCTTGCCCAGAGAGCGTTGGTATAGCTCAGTAGATGCAGTACAGAGTAGCTGCAGTACAGAGTAGCTGCAGTACTGACGACTCCACAGTAGATGGGCACCAGCATGTGAACGACACTCATGAGATCTGTGTTGGCATTTCACTGCTGGGAACTGCCAATGCTAGGAAGCAGAATAAAATCAAATTACAGACCAAGGATTTGTTTTGTTTTGTGTGTCTGTGTGGGTGTCTGTGTGTGTGTGTGTGTGGTGTGTGTGTGTGTGTGTGTGTGTGTGTGTGTGTGTGGTGTGTGTGTGTGTGTGTGCGCGTGTGTGTGTGTGCGCGTGTGTGTGTGTGTGTGTTTCGCCAAGGGGAACAAGTGACTTTTTGCTCTCCCTACAGTTGAGACACGGGGCAGCGATGGAGCTGCTTGGCGTGTGTGTGTGTGTGTGTGTGTGAGTGTGTGTGTGGTGTGTGTGTGTGTGTGTGTGTGAGTGTTTGTGAGTGTGTGAGTGTGTGTGTGTGTGTGTGTGTGTGTGAGTGTGTGGGGAGGTCAGAAAACCCCTGTGCCCCCTGGCAGGGCGATGACGGCTGAGTGTGTAAGTGTGCGAGCGGAGGAGTGTGCAAGGGCATGAGCAGATGAGCGGGGGGGTTAGGCGGAGGCACAGCAGGATCCAGGAGGGAGACAAGGTCAGGACATGGGGGTGACAAGTCGTGTGTGTGTGTGTGTGCATGTGTTTGACGGGGGTGGGGCTCAGTGTGAGCGGGGTCGTGACCCCGTGCAGAGGAGGGGCAGAGTTGAGGTTTTCAACATGACTGCAGTGTGGGCGTGAAGCACGACTCCATTCCCTTAAAGGGCGCTAATAGCCCAGTGAAGAATGAAAAGAAAAAACGTTCCAGATCAACACACACACACATACAATATGCGCACACACACACACACACACACACACACACTTAGCCTGCCACTCAGCCGTAGACAAAACCAACAAGCACAATCAAGTGTCAACACGCTTAACATACTGATGGTCACCAGTTTGGACAAGAGAAAAGAGCTTGTGTAAACGTCTAAATGACTTTGACCCGCGTCGCCCTCTCCTCAGCCCAGCGCCGTCGGCTAGTCCAGTCAAGAACATTTAGAAGACCTTGGCTCAGAGTAATATACAATAGACAGGAATGAAAGAAACTTGCAGTAAATTAACTCTCCAAGAAAGCCTCAGGGTACGCGAGTGAACTTCATATTTTCCAGACGACTCCTTTTAAGTGTATTTACGATTGTTTATCTTCAACATTAATTGTCTTTTTCCGAGATATAAATTGTACCCGGCTTCGTCTTTGTCTACTTCACAATCTATATTAAATCTAAATAGAACTGAAGAAATATAGAAAAGCCTTGAATCAAATCAACACCTCTGTTGCTTTAACTCCCAGAGCAATAACAGAGGATTATTAACCAGGATGATAGATGCTTTGGAGGGGTCACCTGCGGCCATTTTGGAATGGAAGCGGTCAAGCCACAGTGGCCAACCACCCAGCTGTATACCGTGATATAATCAGAGCCTTTAAGATGCAAGAGCACGCCTCGGGGCGCACTGGGACGTGGAACGTGGAACGTGGAACGTGAGTGTTCAACAACACTTTCCAACAACTTTCAGAACTCGGGGGTTGCCCTTATTTCTGGAGGTGTTTTTTAATATGACCTTGTAGCTCAGTGCCTGACCTTTAGGAACCGATCGAAACGGCGTCGTTGTATCCTGGTGAAGGTTAGGTGGGGTCACAACGTAGTCAACCTTGTGGTGTTTCTGTACATTTCCAAGTGCTTCTCTTTTAGTTTTGCACTGAACACACTGTACTGTACTCTAAAGTGTGATATACAGAAGGTCAGACGTGAAGGTCACGGTACACCAACATAGAGCTTCCATGCTTGTGGATAACCAACATTGTCCTCTATATTTAAAAGTTAAATTGGAGGTCTTAGGTGAGGGGTATAAATGATTACACCGAGGTTCTAAAGAACGTTGTCGTTGCAGAAAAACTAAACGTCTGTGATTAGTGAGAATACCTCGGAGGCTAGGTTACAGGTTGATGTGGGATCCCAGTGACCTGGTGACCCGGTAGATCAGCCGGTCTCACTGCTCCCCTGCATGTCTGCCACCTGTAAGGCAGGTTGACCTGGTGACCCGGTAGATCCCAGACGGTCTCACTGCTCCCCTGCATGTCTGCTTCCTGCATGAGGCTTTGTCCTGCTACAGTATGGAAATAGACCCACTTAGACAGAGAGGAGGACCACAGCAGCTTGAGCACCTGTGTGGCGCCTGTGGGGAAGCTGACAATGTTCCAGAATGAATGTTGAAGGAGGGAGGAGGAGGGAGAGAGGGTGAGGGAGAGAGAGGGAGGAGGAGAGAGGAGGAGGGAGAGAGAGGGGGGAGAGAGAGAGGAGGAGGAGAGGGAGGAGGAGGAGAGGGAGAGGGGAGAGAGGGAGGAGGAGAGAGGAGGAGGGAGAGAGGGGCGGGGGCGGGGAGAGAGAGGGGAGGAGGAGAGAGGGGAGGGGCGGGGAGGGGAGAGAGGGAGGAGGAGGAGGAGAGAGGGGCGGGGAGAGAGAGGGAGGAGGAGGAGGAGAGGAGGAGGGAGAGAGGGGGGCGGGGGGGGTGGGTGAGAGAGAGAGAGGAGGAGGGAAAGGGGGGCGAAGAGAGGTTAGGAGGAGGAGAGAGGGTTGGGTATGTGAGAGAGAGAGAGGAGAGAGAGAGAGAGAGAGAGAGAGGCTTCTGTATTTTAAGGTGTTTACAGGAACTGTGAGGACACTGATGAATCTGTGTGCGTCAGACTGGATCTGAAATAGTAGAAATCCTCCTGACAATAAAAATGAAAGGGAGCAGAAGCTTTTTTGAGTAACTCTATTACAAGACAGAACACGTTCTATTTGTGGGGGGGAACAGTGCTATATCTGGACAGTGTGTGAAGAGGGATTTGAGGAATTCGTTTTGTTCAGTACCTGAAAAATAAATGTTCAATGGATAGATATGTACCTTTTTCACCACAAACTTTTGATTCAACCTTGTGTTCTTATCAGCGTTTGTGACCGTCGATGTTGTCTTGTTTACTATCTCATCCAACCCTGGCCTGTTACCCGACGGAGGCATCTTGCTTCCTACCTGTGTTGTAGTTTGTTGTTTCGCGTGAGAAATGGAGACCGAACAAATAAATGGAGAAAGTGAAACATGAGCCAGCCAATCAGCTCACCCGCCAGTCAGCCAGCCAATCAACCACCCGGCCAGTCAACCAACCAGTAATCCGGCCAGCCAGCCTGGTGGAAACCAGCTGTGACCTGACTTCCTGTGTAGGAGAGACTCACTCGTATCCCAGAAGGCATTGCAGATTAGAGAAATCAAAGCGCTCGGAGAAAGCATTAGTCATCTCCCAGAGTGCACTGCTGCGGAGAGCCATGTGACGCAGGAGTGCGTCATATCCCAGAGTGCACTGCTGCGGAGAGCAGGAGAACATGCTATCATGGCTGGAATCAGAAGTCTGAGGAAGTGTTTACAGTGTGCACCTGCATCGCTCAGGGACCACATCCTCGGGGGTTAGGAGAGACTCAGAGACTTCCCGGACGAGCGGTCTGAAGACAGAACCCAAGTACGACGGGACACCCATCCAAGGTCTCTGATAGGCCACCTGATGTGGGCAGAAAGCAGTTTGTTCACACAGCAAGCTCTCGATCAAGTCCTTACAAGAGCAACTTCTTACTCCACAAATCAGAGCAACAACAAAAAAAACCTCCAACTTTCTCTGACTTCATCGGTTTTAATAAACACATTCTATTTGATGGAGCGCTCCATGAAGGACACAGTGTTGTTGATCAGGACCTGCAGAGGGGCCCTCTTCAGATTCAGCCTTGGGTCGGTCCTCCGAAACACAACCAGAGATCAGCCTGCTCTTTCAGTCCACAGCTGTCAATGTTTCATGTCCAGCTCATTTGTGTTTCTCCTCTGGAAGATCAATGGAACAGACTTGGGTCGGGCCGTCTTCTCGCCATCAATTATAAACAAATGTAGAATTTTTAAAAAAGTCCCAAGGAGAAAGGAGAAGACAACTGGAGTAGGAGAGGTGCGTATGGGGGAGGTGTGTACGGGGGAGGTGTGTGCGGGGGGAGGGGTGTGCGGGGGTGGTGGTGTGCAGGGGGAGTGGGGAGGTGGTGTGCGGGGGAGGTGTGTACGGGGGTGGTGTGTACAGGGGAGGTGTGTACGGGGGGTGGTGTGTACTTGGGAGGTGGGCACAGGGGCCAGAGAGAGACGTCATGTCGGTGTCTTTCAGGGAGGTGGTCTCACAGATCGCACAGCAGGTGGAGTCTGTTCCACAGCCTGTCCTATTAATAGACCTTCTTTGCCTCTCTCTCTCTCTCTAGACCCCCCTCCACTGCACAAACCCCCCTCTCCCCCAAGAGTACATCTTACATTACGAAGGCCGCTCACGTTGCCATCCCTTTAAACCGTCACACATTAACATACCTTTGATCGCTCACGCCATACCTCCACCCCCGTACACCCCCCCCCCACACCCCCCCACCCCCGTCTTCATCAGCGATGCAGCCCGCTCCTGTTTTTTAAATATCTTGTCCTAGTCAGCACTTGGTAATATTCATTTCATAATTGCTTCAAAATGGAATTCCGACGGTAACGGGGAGAGGACTTTGAAGTGGAAATGCGCGGAGCCGGGATCACCGTGGAGACACGGACGCCAACGTCCACTGCCTGGGAGGACGCAGAGGCCTCGCCGGCGCCGACGGGAGAGGAGGCACCGGACGGACGGAGGAGCCAAGAAGCCCACGGCGGGAGAAAAGAAAAGACTCGAAGACGAGAGGACCAACGTGTTCTTTTTTTCCGTTCATATTTCTCGTCTGGGAGGCCGTGGCCGTCTCTGACTGTTTATTCGTCCTCGTTTTCAAGGAAATGATGTCGTTTGCGTGATAACACTGGTGTCAGATTATCTGACGGACAAAAGGTGCTGATAGATTGAGAGAAAGTGGAATAGAGAAGTAGGGACTA
Source organism: Mallotus villosus (assembly GCA_903064625.1). Lineage (NCBI taxonomy): Eukaryota > Metazoa > Chordata > Actinopteri > Osmeriformes > Salangidae > Mallotus > Mallotus villosus. The sequence goes on from CAEFZP010003997.1 coordinate 19,355, forward strand.
AATGGGCAAGGCGCTGTAGTGAGAGGGTGGTTAGGGGGATAGAGGGACAGGGGGGGGAGAGAGAAAGGAGGATGAATGATGAGGGATCATTACTCAAACCACCACAGGCAGGTAGATATAGAGATGGTTTAAATTACCTGTGCAATAATAGAATGAGACTGGGGAGGGCTCGGGGTGAATTTAGAACCGAGTCTGAACATCTCCCTCAAATGGGGACACTCCCCTTGACTCGTGCCTCACGGGGGGGTTGTGTGTGTGTGGTGTGTGTGTGTGTGTGTGTGTGTGTGTGTGTGAGTAGGCGTCCAGGTGAGCTCCCCTAAAAAACCTTCGCTTCGACAATCGAATCCAAACCTGTGTGGCCTCCATCCTCATTCGCTCTCCGGTAATTAGCGTAAGCTCGTTAATTAAGCCACAAGGCACTCAATTATACTTCTCCTTTTAGCGTTGACCTAAATCTGAGCAAGAACACGTTGAGCCATCAGAAGGAACAATAGCCTTGCTGATCTTTGAGTAATTATCAATTACTATGCTAATTCATCACTCACCGTCAATTGTCTATCGCAGGCACCACGCGCAGTCCTTTGACGAATCGTGTGTCAGAATGAAGCAAAGCCATTAAAGGGTCAGCCAATGAGGTCGCAGATTGTTGGAGCAAAAAAAGAAGACAAAAGACGGGGCTCAATTTCAATACATTTTGATTTACTTTAATTGACTTCATGTTTACTTAATAATTCACCACCTTTGCTCAACAATTACTATGTTTACATTTACTCATATAGCAAACAGATATAGTAAACTACCTTGACTTAATAAATACTTAATACGTCTTCTCTCTGTGTGTACCGGTATGTATCTGTAGAGGTGTTTGTGTGATTATCCATGAACACATAACTTAGGAGGGCTGAATCCATCTCGGAGAGAGATGTTACAGTGTAGACCGGGAGGGAGAGATGGTACAGTGTAGACCGGGAGGGAGAGATGGTACAGTGTAGACCGGGAGGGAGAGATGGTACAGTGTAGACCGGGAGAGAGAGATGGTACAGTGTAGACCAGGAGAGAGAGATGGTACAGTGTTAGACCGGGAGGGAGAGATGGTACAGTGTAGACCGGGAGGGAGAGATGGTACAGTGTAGACCGGGAAGGAGAGATGGTACAGTGTAGACCGGGAGGGAGAGATGGTACAGTGTAGACCGGGAGGGAGAGATGGTACAGTGTAGACCGGGAAGGAGAGATGGTACAGTGTAGACCTGGAGGGAGAGATGTTACAGTGTAGACCAGGAGGGAGAGATGTTACAGTGTAGACCGGGAGGGAGAGATGGTACAGTGTAGACCGGGAGAGAGAGAGTGGTACAGTGAGAGAGAGATGGTACAGTGTAGAGCGGGAGGGAGAGATGGTACAGTGTAGACCGGGAGGGAGAGATGGTACAGTGTAGACCGGGAGGGAGAGATGGTACAGTGTAGACCGGGAGGGAGAGATGGTACAGTGTAGACCGGGAGAGGAGAGATGGTACAGTGTAGACCTGGAGAGAGAGATGGTACAGTGTAGACCGGGAGGGAGAGATGGTACAGTGTAGACCTGGAGAGGGAGAGATGGTACAGTGTAGAGCGGGAGGGAGAGATGGTACAGTGTAGACCGGGAGGGAGAGATGGTACAGTGTAGACCTGGAGAGAGAGATGGTACAGTGTAGACCAGGAGAGAGAGATGGTACAGTGTAGACCGGGAGAGAGAGATGGTACAGTGTAGACCTGGAGAGAGAGATGGTACAGTGTAGAGCGGGAGGGAGAGATGGGTACAGTGAGAGAGAGATGGTACAGTGTAGACCGGGAGGGAGAGAGATGGTACAGTGTAGACCGGGAGAGAGAGATGGATGGAGGGGAAGCTTCAACTCATTCATAATGAAGGTAAAGCCTTTGTTCTGCCTGGTGCCCCTCTGGTGAGAGGCTAACACACACACACATACACACATACACACACACACACACGCACACACACACACACACACAACACACACACACACATAAGCCTGTCTCCTAGTGACGGCGCTCACTGATTAATTGGGCCCTAACCACACAGCTTTAAATCACACACACACACCACACACACACACACACACACACACACACACACACACAGACCAACACACTCACACACACTTGAACACACGTACGGATCCCTAACCACACAGCTTTAAATCACACACACACACCACACACACACACACAGACCAACACACTCACACACACTTGAACACACGTACGGATCCCTAACCACACAGCTTTAAATCACACACACACACACCAACGTAATCACACACACTTGCACAACACACTCACACACACTTGAACACACGGACGGATCCCTAACCACACTGGTTTAAATCATACAGTTAGACCGGAGAGAAATCGTTCCACACTGACCTCGTTTTGGTGTCATCAGTGGAGTATAAAGATAGTCCATACACACACACACACACACACTCCAGAGGGCACGCATAGTGTGTCTTCTTATCATACCCTCATTCGACATGTGATCTCCATAAGTAAATCTAACCGAGGGCCATCATTAAAATACATTTCATTGTACAGCAAGCCTATAGAAGCCTGCGCGTCCACAGTTGCGAACTCGAGAGACCGCGAGCGCAGTCTAAACTCGTCTTCTCTCCTCCGTCTTTCTTTAAGACGTCTTATCTGAATCAACCCTCTGTGGTTGAGCGGCGAGTTTCCCAAAGGCTGGGTTTCATGGTTCTAAGGAGAGCTAACAAACATGTAGGCTGGATCCTACTGTCGCCCAAAAGATTAACACCCCAAGCACTACTTTGAAATTCTGATGACATGTTGCCTGCATCCCAGTAGGGAGAAAAAGCCTCTCGTTCTCTTCTCTTTACTCCTCTCTCTCTCTCTCTCTCTCTGTCACCTTTGAACTGGCCGGGGCTCACTGCATGTGTACGTGGCCTGGGAGCTGAGAAGTGGTCGTGTTGCGCTGTGCCTCGTACACTATTGTCTCTCCTTGGATAAAAGTCTGGCACAATTACTCGTACGTAAATGTACAACTATATAGTGTATCTGCCATAATGACAGAACAGCGTAGGCACGGCAGGGCAAGAGCGAGAGAGAGAGAGAGCGAGAGAGCGACACAAGCGGAAGAGAGAGCGAGAGCAAAAGGAGGAAGCGCGAGCGAGCGAGACAAAAGCGGACGAGAGCGGAGAGACCAAGAGGGAGCGAGAGCGAGCCACAGAGAGCGCGAGAGCGCGACAAAAGCGGAAGCGAGCGCGCCACAGAGTAGCTAGAGCGAGCGCCCAATGACGAAGCGAGCGAGCGCTGGAGCGCGCGCAGCGCTAGAGCGCACAAGCGGACGCTGCGAGCTCGAGCGCCCACATCGCTCTCGATCGCTGCACCCAGCTGACTCTCTGCTAGCTCCACATCTTACTCTATGCTCTCTCCCATCTCTCTCTCTCTCTCCCCATCTTACTCGCTCTCCCTCTGCTCTCTCTCCCTCTCTTCGTACTGAAGGAGGCATGTTCCCTTTATCCGGCACCAGACGACTACGAGCGCTACCTTGTTCTCTCCGCACCTTTCAGCAGGCCCTCCTCTCCCCCCTCCTCTCCTCCGAAAGCCTGTTTATATATTGATAAAGGTATTGCCTGTGAAATATCTGGTCCTGTCTGCCTGTTATTGATCGCGTGCGGTTTGATAATACATAAAAGGGGAGAGACTCGCGCATGTCAGCTGGCCTCCGAAATAAATGCAGCCATAGATTTCCAATTAAAGGTGGTTGCCGGGGCTATTAGTTAGCACCAAAGGTAGTTGTCAGGGTGTGGGATGGAGCGCGAGCCTATAGCTGGGATGATATCGCCCTTCTGATAGGTGTATTTATCTCTCCCCAGACACCGGCGCCAAGCCCACACAGTCTTCCAGCTAACGAGAGAGCAGAAGCCTGTATGAAATCTCTCTCTGGTGTACCAGCTGACAAAAGACACTAACGTTGTTACTTTACTGTGTTCTTTCTAGCGACATGCTCAGTGGCTAGTGTAGATATTTATATCGTAAGGAATTTACACCCTATAGAGGTGTATCCTTATTTTCTTGTGGTAGCCTACCAAGAAAATAGTGTGTGTTCATGTGTTCATATTCAATCATTGCATGCATGTTTTATTCATATTTTCGGTTTGCCACAAGGTAAGAGACCCTGTTGACAGATTCTGAGAAGTCCGTTTACTAGGTCGGATTTCAATACCCGCAAGACGTTGAGGGACTGTAAGAGGACGAGGGGAGAGCCAATCAGACATGTCTACTGTAAGAGGACGAGGGGAGAGCCAATCAGACGTGTCTACTGTAAGGGGACGAGGGGAGAGCCAATCAGACGTGTCTACTGTAAGGGGACGAGGGGAGAGCCAATCAGACGTGTCTACTGTAAGAGGACGAGGGGGGAGAGCCAATCAGACGTGTCTACTGTAAGAGGACGAGGGGGAGAGCCAATCAGACGTGTCTACTGTAAGGGGACGAGGGGAGAGAGCAATCAAGACGTGTCTACTGGAGAAAATATCCGATTGCTTCACCGCTCTTACTGATTACAGCAGGATTCCGTCATTGGGTCTGGCCTTGACATCCGTGACACCATCTGATCTGTATGCTGTTCATGAAACTCCTCAGCCCTGAAGCATGGGACGCCACACACACACACACACACTACTACACACACTACACACACACACATACTACACACACACACACACACACTATACACACACTACACACATACTACACACAACACACACACACACACACTATACACACACTACACACACAGACACACACACACACACACACACACTATACACACACACACGCGCACACACACGCACACACACACACACACACGCACACGCACACACACACGCACACACACACTATACACACACCCTTGGGACATTTTCCTGGGTGGTGCTTGGAGATCCCTCTGTCCAGGCCGCCTCCTCAGTCTCACTCACACGGTCGTTCTCTCGCTGTCGCCATGGCAACAATAGCCTCGGAGAACAGGGCTCCAGTCTTAGCTACAACCCCGACCCACCTCCCACCACGGACACACACAGACGGACACACGGACACACACACACACACACACATCCGAATCCCCCCCGACACTCCTCTTTCACAAACCACAGCAAACTAATCACGATGATTAAAACAGTTAAGTTAATCACAGTTTTTAAGGTCCTCGGGTGTGTTTGTCATTAAAGACGGCAGGCACACCGAGACGTAATAAATACTTTGTGAGTGTGCGCACACACGTCCTAAGTACATATCCTGTGTGTGGGTGTGAAAGAGAGTGCCCAATACTATGGGATTTAAGACGCGATAAAAGTGCACCAGAAGTAATAAATACATTTGTACCCACTGAGGAGTCATTACTCACACACGCATTAAGAGGGGGAGAGCGGGGGGAGCGTTATGGCATTATCACACACACACACACGCACAGACACACACAGACACACACAGACACACACACACACACCACTCTCCCCTTCCGATCCACCGTCTTGGTGAGTGCTTTGTGTTGCTCTGACAGATTGTTTCAAAGGCTGTTCTCCTAATGCACAACAACCTCAAATATGACTGATTAGCTCCGTCTCAGTGGGGAAAAAAACGCATTGATTCCTTTAAGGAACCGGTCTACACCTGAGACCTGAAAAAAACAACAAGTATTTATTTGTCTCAGCGCTTTGAGTGTGGAAGAAAAACCTTCAAATGAAAATGTGTCAAAAAACGTTTTTTTTAGTTAGTGTATGCACACCGTCGGAACATAATGTGAGAACCTTGTTTACTCAGCACGACCCTGATTGGATGACAAATGAGGCTCCTGTTTTCAAAGTCATCCTGCAGACTCTATATTTGTGTTCTCAGGGTAGATAGAATAGACGGCACGGTGAGAGTGATTGGTTATTTTTCATTTAGTGTGCGTTGCACCTCATTTGTTGTTATTAAGTGTGTTGAAAGGTTAGGTGAAAGATGAGTCAACAGTGAATTATTAGTATCACAGTCAATTATTTTATCAATTTGAACACTTTCTGAATTACGGAAACAGTTCGAAGTGTTCGCCCTCAATATATATTATGATTACGGCCTTGCTATAAAAGTATGTACACTCATACCGTACTAACGTAAAGTAGACAGGAAGTCATTAGGAGGTGTTTTGACCACTGCATGCCAGCAGAATGAGTGTTTCAGAAACACCTGTTCTGCCTCTGCCACCAGAGCATAGCTGAGTGTTTTGATTTTTCTGATTGCTGTGAAGGTCAGTGCTTTCTGCCCAAATATGATGGGTGTGACTTGTCATCCGTCATGTTGTCATGGCGTGGTGCGTCAAGTCTTTGTAACCTGACGTTGAACGACCTGTTGTCATGTGGTCTCTCTCTCTCTCTCTCTCTCTCTCTCTCTCTCTCCTTCACGTCTTTGTAACCTGATGTTGAAAGACCTGTTGTCATGTGGTCTCTCTCTCTCTCTCTCTCTCTCTCTCTCTCTCTTCTCCTTCACGTCTTTGTAACCTGATGTCGAACGACCTGTTGTCATGTGGTCTCTCTCTCTCTCTCTCTCTCTCTCTCTCTCTCTTTCTCTCCTTCACGTCTTTGTAACCTGACTGTCGAACGACCTGTTGTCATGTGGTCTCTCTCTCTCTCTCTCTCTCTCTCCTCTCCACGTCTTTGTAACCTGACGTTGAACGACCTGTTGTCATGTGGTCTCTCTCTCTCTCTCTCTCTCTCTCTCTCCTTCACTTCTTTGTAACCTGACGTTGAACGACCTGTTGTCATGTGGTCTCTCTCTCTCTCTCTCTCTCTCTCTCTCTCTCCTTCACATCTTTGTAACCTGATGTCGAACGACCTGTTGTCATGTGGTCTCTCTCTCTCTCTCTCTCTCTCTCTCTCTCTCTCTCTCTCTCTCCTCACGTCTTTGTGACCTGATGTCGAACGACCCTCTCTGTCTCAGGAAACGTTCAACAGAGGAGAGGATTTCTAATGGAGTTCTGAAGTGAGAACTTTTGTGTTTGTCTGTTTGGTTTGATTTAATTTTCGAGTCAAGAAAATGCAAGCTGTTGAGAGCGTGTTAGTTGTTGTTTTATACTGCTACACTTAAATTGATGATAATGAAGATAATGGTTATGATTATAATGATGATCATCAATTTGTTGAATTAATTGTCATCCAATTCCCAGACACTCCCGAGTTGTCATCATTCCTAGAGTAGATGTATTCAGTTTCTCCCTCTCTTATCTCTTCTTCCTTCACCAGCTTGTGCGCTAGAGTCCATGAAAACAGATCGTGGTGCCTGTGACTGAATCGGTTAGTGTGTGTGTTTGTAAACCTTTAAACTGTGTGAAAAATCTGTGCCAATTCTTAGAATGATTCCAGTGGAATTACTTTCTGCAGTTTAGATAAGTGATTTAAACGGCAGCACTACAAAATAATATTCAGTTCCTTGTATCAGATTTTAATCTGATTCAACACTGAAGTTTTCACAAAAGCTGTGCTAGGATGATAATTACAGTTGGGTAAAATTAAACAGGATATCGGAGCTGTTGGACTATTAGCCCCTTCAAAAAACTGTAATGAGTTAGATAATATATCATAATACTCCATTTTAATAGCTCTACTTGTCTGAAAGTCCCCTAGCATTATATCTTAAGATGTTTTACGCACTATCCAATATGTGGAATGAGCCAGTCGCAGCACAGCTAAGTGATAAAGTCAAAAAGAATCATAAGTGAATTTTACAACGCGGGTCTTAACTGCCACTTTAAAAGTGGACGGGGACGCGCGACAGTCTCTGAGCCGTTGTAGAAAATGAAAACGTCACCGATCCTGACGGCCGTCTCACAGGTGACACGTGATTTAGAGGCTGAGGAGGGGCCAATAATGCAGACGGGAAAAATTAAACTGTCAATCTGGTCGTAACCCCTCCTGTCTTAGATTTACACCGATTTGATGAATAACAATGATACAGTGAGGCAAGCACATGCTGGCAGGTTGGATGGCCCGTAAGTAATGCAAGTAGAGTTTAAACATATCGGCCAGGGTCTTAGTGTGAAACCCTGCAGTTTGTCTGACGATAATAATTCACAAGCTTGGCCCTGATGGCATGATGTCAGCTGTTGAGATACAAGTGTTCAGAAAAATATCTTATTCTTTCCTGAGAATCAAGAAAGGCCTGGTGATCATTTACACTGGTGACATTGGCAGCCATTTTGATCATGGGGATGTGCCAAGTTATG